>NCKU01004680.1:0-11777 GCA_003675995.1 Dinothrombium tinctorium
TCTCGATTATTGAAAAACTTTTATAATTTTATAGTGAACGTCAAAAGTTGGAAATTAACAATAGAATATTGATATGCATACGGCATATTATAAAAAAAATTATGCAACCGAATATATGAGTGTTCCTCAGCTTTTTATACACATTTCACGATCAAATTTCAAAATGGTTTCAATAAAAATTTTCCCATATACAATACTTTCTGCCATACAGGGTGATTTTTGTAAAAACACCGGTGTTTGAAATGATCTAACTGAATAGTATAATGGTCTATAATAATGGTTTTAACAATTTATTATAGAGCAATATATTAGTAAGGTATTATTATAATTATATAGATTATATTATATTGCCCTTAAGCAATCGTGTAATTTCTTTTCTTTCCTTAAAGCAATAAAAAAGATTTAGTAGAAAATTAAATTGTCAAAGTTATAACTAGCAGTATTATAATTTAATTGTATGTATTTAATTGTATTCAATTGCTTTTAAATTATAACTTTTATGAAACTAGTAAATTTTATGAAATCTCAATTGAGAATTTTTCCGATGTTACTTTTTATAAAAAATAACATAAAATCATATTCCGTGTCTACTAGAGATCAGATCTGCGTGATTCATTATTTAAACAATGGTGTAGTGATATTCGTAGTGAAAAAATAAACGAAAAATTGTTCGAAATATAAGATATTTAATTTAAATAGAAAATTTAAACTATGAAAGTAAATATAAGATCATTGGCTAATTTATGTCAGGTCGAGCAGTCCTTGACAAAAGATATTAAGTTACAAAAATTTTTGTAATTTTGAAAGTCAAAAATTTAAAATACCGGAAAAATTTTACAATTTTTCTTAAATTCGAAGTCACATATTTGAAATGTTTGCTCGATTCTTGACAACACTGCTAAGGAAACTTTTAACGTGATAATTTTGCACAAAATTTTCAATCAGAGAAATGCATAATGAGTGCTTTTTAGCTGCTGTTATCGCAAGTAGTCGCGAGATAATTCAGGTCAAAATAGTCGTATATTATATTATATTTATGTATTATAAAAAATTCCATAGTTTAAGAAAATTTGGCCAATCACTTCGGCATTAGTATTTTTAAAAATGACCCACTCATATTTTTGGTCAATAGATTTGGTCAATTCATACTTTAGCTTCAGTTGAATTGTCCGAGAAACCATGCAGTTCCGCAATATTTTGAATATTATCAAACGAAATAAAGCATATCAATGAAATGCGCATTAAAATCACAATGTACATTCTTGGAAATAATAACATTAAAATAATCAACAACTTTTATTAATGTAAAATCATAAATTTTTATTACTTAACACGATAACGTTCAATTTTAAATTAAATATGTTCAACTTGTCATTCAAAATTGAATTGTGTTTGTGTGTTTTTTCTTCCAATACGAGCTTTGAGTATCGTTACAAAATTTAACCTTTGTTCGAAAAATGATGGAGAAAGTTGCCTTTTTTGAGTTTTGAAGTTTTGGCAACCTCATGTTTTGCAATGAATCGATTCAATTGTCCTCAAATTTTCACATTTCTTGCTTATTTCAAGATTCTTCTAATTTGTGAAAAAATGAAAATTTTGAATGAAAGATTAAAATCCGTATTTTCAATTTTAGCAAAAAATCGAGACGCTTGAATATGGGAAAGCTTCGTAAACAATTGAAGTTCGATAGTGAAAAACAGAATTGGCGAATGCTAACATCTGGAAATGATTCGTTTGAATGTTTCTTTGCTCAAACACAATTACTCTCTCGAATGGAAAAAAATTCGCATAATGTTCGTCTCTGTGGTATCGATACTTGCCCAAATAAATCAGAAAAATGCGACCACTACACTTCTTTGGTTTATTCTAAAAGTTACAAAGTATATAAGAACATAGAGTGTGCAAAATGCAATGGAGAAACAGAAGGATTAAGTTGCATACCTTTCCCTTCGGAAATAAAAGAACTGGAAAGATTGTCTTTTAAAACTCTTCTGTATTTTAGAGTGCAGCAGATCTGTTCAGATGATGAGATTTACGATCCATTCATTGATCGATGTTTTAACCTTCAATGTCATACGTGGAAGAATGGTTGCATAGCGCGAAATTTGTTTCCCATTTCGAGTTTTGTATCAAAGCCACAGTCATTGATAACTATGGTTTGCTTACTTGCATCAATTCTGTGCCTATCCCTCCATCTCTTTGTTTATTCAATGATATCTGAACTGCGAACAGTACCTGGCAAAATGTTAATGAGCCTATCTTCTTCATTACTCGCCGCACATCTCACATTCCTCACAACTGCATTTGTCAAGTTACGAGTGAAAAGCATCGAATGCACTATAATAGGCATTCTCATGCACTATTTATACCTTTGCTCGTTTTCGTGGATGAATGTCATCGCATTTGATGTTTGGAAAGGTTTTGGTTTAAAATTAAACATTGCGAATAATTCGATGTTGAGATTCAAACGGTATGCTGTCTACGCGTGGCTCATTCCAGCAGTGATTGTAAGCTCGGCGATCGTGAATGAGTTTTGCTTCCCCTCGAATTCGTTACAACCATTATATGGCACATCTAACTGTTGGATAAGTCAACAAAACGCATTACTTGCATTCTTCGCCGCACCTTTGTTCGTTACACTTTTCGCCAACGTGTCGATGTTTTGTTTCACAGTTCGTGGCTTGATTAAAGTTGAAAAAATCACAGCTATCCTGCGGAAAAAGGAGAAAATTAGCATCGTTTTCTACTTAAAAATTGCTGTTATAATGGGCTTCACTTGGATCTTTGGTCTGCTTGCGAGTTTCATCGACTCGGACACGCTTTGGTATTTATTCATAATACTAAATGGCTCGCAAGGTGTTTTCATATTCATCGCATTTACATTGAAACGCGCGAATGTGGATTTGATTCGCACAAGGTTTACCAAAGGTTAGCTCAACAAGTTCCTAGTACTTCAGAGAAATATTCGTGTACCAAAAAAGAGCGCTCAAAACTTAAATATGTTATCATTAATTTTTTGTAAATTCGTAAAATTGTGTTACTTATCAATATTATTATTATTATTGGATTTGTCAATATTTCTAAAAAAAACACTCGATTAATGAAGAATGAAAAGTTTATTGATGTGAATTCTTGAGTAAATAGTTGAAAATATGTTGATTGTTGTCATCGTTGATATCACATAAACAATATAAAAAGTTTTCACTTACGATGACATTGTTGTTCACGAATTTTAATTTGTGACAACGTTTCGGCTGCGTAACAGTCAGCCCTCGTCAGGTCAGTTGTTGAGTTAAAACTGAACTGAAAGTGTTTTCACTTTTCGCCGGAAAATGTTAGTTAAGAACAGCGAGGAAAGATTTAACAGTTTTATGAGAGGGGTGAAGATGAGTTTGTTTGTAAGGACCGAAAAAGACTGTTTTGCATCAGAATCGGTCCTTACAGATTCTTGATTAATGGATGAGATTTACTTTTTAGTTTTTTTTTGTGAAAATTGACAAGAAATGATAGCCGTTACGAATAATCCACTTTGTCTTAATAAAGAAGTTGAAAATTTGAAGATTACAACTTGTATCGAGCTAGACTTTTCAAAGAAAATCTTAACTAGAATTTGTCGTTAAGCAAAAATCAAATAAACTTATTCTAGTTTTAATAAGAAAATTTTTGGACGGTATAATAATGAAAAATAAACTCTTTAATAAAAATAAGCTTATTAAAAATGAATTATAAATTATGATGTAAATTTAACTTCTATTTTAACTGTTGGTTTGATAACAAAATATCAGTCGAAGATTTCTTCATACTTAAAAATTAGTCTCAAATTCGGTAGAGAAGGTACATCGTGCTCACTTAAAAAGAAGGGATTTCACTGAATCTTTACATTGTTTTCCCTTTATTTTTAAATGAACAAAGTGTACGCATTTGAAAAAGCATCCTGACAAAAAAGTCATCGAAAGAATTCCAGAAAATTTTATGTATTCAAAAACCTTAATGCGAAGTAGCCTTTTAGGAGTAAAAACAAGAAGCAAGTTATTTGCTTGCAAACTTTATAATTAAGTTTATCGCAAAAATGTTCTTCTTCGATTTCGGCTTAATAAGTGAATCCATTTTCACCTTGTGTGTTTAAATGAAAGAGCTTTTTAGAATCTAGAAACCGTTAACTATATTATCTACTATGTAATTCTGAAAAATCAGAGAATTTTTATGTTTTGTACTTGATATTTGAACAACCTTCATTAGCACTTAAAAAGTTCTTTCTTTTTAACAGTAGGTTGAGACGATGGCCCACACCATAAAAATATTTGACATAGACTCAATTATAAAGTTCGCATTCGACTAAGTTGTTTCAGGTACCTTTTTTCCTTAAAAGAGTATGTTCACATAAAGAACAGAATATTTGTATAAAATTTTATCAAAATCTGGATGGAATTCAATGACTTTGTTGGGTCAAAATTTAGAAAATGCTCCAGAAACGCAGAACACAATTATTGCTACCAAAATATTTGAAAATCATAATTTTGAAACAATGGATTATTGAACATATTCTTAATTTTGAATCAATTTTCCGGAAACCAGTGCATCGTTCTTTTCACTGCTCGTTCCCAATTCTTAACAATATTTTTGTACTTTGAAACCCAATTGTTTCTAGGCTTAAATATAGTTTGATATTGAAGCAAAGCTTCGAGTTCTTTGGTATCTTTCCAAAAACCTAAATAAAAATTAAATCTACAAAAAATGTTTCGCAAAAGTGACATAAATGACTGACCACAACTCAATCCTGCAAGAAATGCAGCACCAAGTGAAGACATTTCCCTATGATTTGAACGCTGAATTTCACATTCAGTCAAATCTGCTATAAGTTGCACAATAAAATCGTTACTGGCCACGCCACCATTAACCCTTTAACAGTTTGTTGTCAATAAGCTGCAAATGGATTTATTTCACAAAGTACCTGAAGTTTTTTGGAGGGACATCACATTCTTCAATCATTATTTCATATATTTGTTTGGCTCTGAAGGCAATCGACTCTAGCAAGGCCCGAAGTAATTGAGGTTTTTCTACTGACGACGAAATCCCGAAAAATGATGAGATAGCATTCGGATCATTAAAAGGTGCTTGAAGACCACTGAATGCAGGAACAAAATAAACTCCACCAGAATTTTGGGCTAATTCAGCAATGGCGCTACTTTCGGCTACATCATTGAAAAGATGGATTTTTTGGGCCCAATTTATTGCTGTTCCTGTATCAAAAGCAGAACCTTCGACTAAGTAAACTGCTTTTTCACCACGTAATTTCCAGCCAATGACTGGATATAGTCCTTTAAAGGATGAATGCGGGGAGTGTCCTGTATTTAAATTTATAAATGACCCTGTTCCTAAAGTGCATTTTAGATCTCCAATGCTAAAGCAGCATTCGCCAAATGTGGCGGCTGGTTGATCTGCGATAACAGTTTTTATTGGTATAGAGATGTCAAATAAGGAAGGAAGCGTTGAACCAAAATCGCCATTTGTGTCTCGTACTTCTGGCAAAATAGATTCTGGAATAGCAAATAAAGAGAAAATGATGGGAGACCACTTTAATTCAAAAGGGTCGAACAATCCTGAGGTACTAGCGTTCGATGGATCAGTAGCATGAACAGCTCCTCCTGTAAACTTCCAAACAAGCCATGTATCCATTGTACCGTACAATGCTTTACCATCGAAAGCAATTTTTCTTATATCAATATAATTTTGTAAAATCCATAAGAGCCTCATCACAACCATTCCTGGAGAAAATTTGATAATGCTCGCAGCTAAATAGCGATTTCTCCGAGTTATAAAATAAAGTAATTTGGCCCCAAAGCGGATACACTTTACTCGAAATGAATTGTTCCATTGTTTGCATAAATAACTGCAACGAGTATCTTTCCATGTAATAAAATTATGAAAACACTTTCCTGTCTCTTTGTCCCAAATCACAAATGCGTTTCTTTGAGTAGAGATTCCGATGCATTTTATAAATTCAAATTTGATATTTGCACCTGTTTATAAAAACTGCTTATTCACAAAAAAATTCACTTAAGGTCAAAAGTGAACACTGGAAATAGTGTTGGAAATTATTTTTTGATGAGAAGGTTAAATTAAATTGGCGTATTTGCGTCCCTGAGGCAAGTTCATGAAGTGAAAATGATAAAATGTCTATTTTTATCAAAGCAATTTATAAAAAAGATACCACTTCTCAAATTGTGGCCAGCAAATAATTAAATGTTCGAGTCCACAAGCGATTCAAAACAAATTAAGTAGTCTAAATATGAGAGATTAACTAGATTTGATTTTGTCAAACAGCCTGAGTTTTAACAAAGTCTATAGATGCCCAAATACAGGAAATAATTAATTTATATTAAGGAACATCTAGTATTAAGATGAGTGTAGTCTTTTTGTCGTGAGAGAAATAATTGAATGTATTGATTTCAATTAGGCCGATTATGCTTTACAATAGAACTACAATATGGTACAAGTGCAATAGCTGCAATGTGCGATTTGTTCATGCATTCGCTGGTTCGTTTTGTACAAGTAGCAAATGAATATTTGCCAATCACTAGTAACGGTTAGTTTTTTTGACAGCAGTGTAACTAAATGTGTCCATTAATAACAATGAGCGCTGTACCTTAATAAGTACGTTTCCTACAAAGGTCTATACGAATAAATTGGCTTATCGAGAATTCAAGCTTTGAATGGCAAAGAGAGTGTTTAACTGGTGTCACAAGCTGTTTGCGAATTGCAGTCTTACATAAATTATAATGAAATAACTAAAATTATATTATCTAAATATTATAATATTATATTATATTAAATATTTTAGAAGTGAATTCAGCAATAAAAAATGCGAGATAAGCGACATCAAATATTTGTTTTAATAATTTGTTAATCTGCTTTCACTGAAACGATAGTTGAGCATAAATCGCTTTTAAGAATTTGTGTTTGGCACGAAATAAATAACTTAATCTCTCAAACTGATATTTATGTACAGATTGTTGGAGAGCTTGTCAAACCAGTTTCTTCGAGTGGCTAACTGATTTATCAATTCTCTGCGCAATGCATTTTTGATCGATGCATAAATTTTATGTAAACCTTCGTATTTGCGCAGTTTGCATTTATCGCGAATTTATCATTTTTCCATTTTTAAGTGTTTTAAATTTTTCCAGACACTGAAGTTCAAAATTGCATTATTTCCTAACAAAACTCAAGCGGATATTTGTTATGAATCTGACAGTTAATGTTAAAATACAAAAATGCCATTTACAATGTTCACTTTTTAGACGCACAGTAAACGCATACTTACTTTTAACTGAATTGTGGCAAACTTTTAATACTGAATTCCAGAGAGAGTCGGGATCAATTTCAGCACATCCGGGTTCATTTGAAATTATCTCAATACTCTCGCTCGCTTCGCCCACTATTGACGCGAATTTATTGTAAACGTGCGCTCGAATATTGGTTGTGCCAATATCGAGAGCCAAAATGAACTGCTCGTCGACGAAATTATTGACGTCACTCATTTCTTTAAAATGAAAATTTATTAATTGAACTCTTGAAATTTTATTCGTTGCCATCGCCATCAAGTTAACATCTGTCAATGGTAAACATGAAAGTGTCTAAACTTCTGCTCCCGATTCGAGCTCATTTGTTAAACAACGCTAGGCCGGAACCGATAGAATTGATAAGCGCGTAGTGCAAGGCAAGAGGCCGAATCAAATCGTTTTATTTATCTCACTTTCAGCTATCTTACCTTCACAATGCTTTACGCCAAACAAACACTGATCACAGATGCTTTTGGTTTTAATGGCGTTTTAAACTGGCAAACAACACTTGCGACCAAAAATACTCATTAATAGGCATTTATTGTTGAGTTCACATTTTCGCAATAAATTGTAATTTACAATTTGGCGACAACAAAAAAAAAGGCGAAAAAAGAAGCGAATTGAACACATGAAATAAATGCGCGACTTTCGGTTTAAAAGCAGAGACCGAAAAGTGGACACCGGTGAGACACACGCGATTGGCGGCTCGCGCCGCGGGCGGAGTCTGGTTCGTTGCGCGTGGCGGCAATGGCTTCGAACGCTTTCATGTGTTTCATTTAAACGAATGCCTTTCATTTCGAAAACGAATCGAAACCGATTTCGAATTAATTATGCATAGCAAGTATTTTAAATTGACGCTATCGGCGGCCGTCTCGTTTTTGATCGTTATTGCCGCGTATTTGTATCAAAAGGAACAATTGTCGCAAAAGCAGAGGCTGGAAAACACGTTGAAGAGTTTGCTGCAAATCGAGTCGCAAACGAAGATTGACTCACAGCTTCGAATCGGCATCGGTTACGGTGCTTGTATCGATTACTTTGTCGACAGTCGAATGATTATCAATCAATTTGATGCACCGAACGACATCCGCCATCATTACTCGATCAACACGAGAGAGGAATTGATCGCTGTGTTCGCATACTTTTTCAAACACGGAGCTGCAGCTGAGTACGTATTTCACCGTCGCTTTATTTGCCATCGCAAATGTTTATGTTAAACTCTAGAAAACAGCTGTATTTTATTTTAACCATTTTATACTTCCGCTGATAAATACTCTACCTCTACTTCTACCTCATCATTAGATGAAAAAGTTCCCCCTTTCTAAAACACTCTTAAACTTTAAGTTTAAATGACTAAGTAGGGGAAGCTTTAAGATGTTTTGTTTAATATTTTGTGATTCTATGACAAATAGCAGATTATGGGCTTTCTTTGTAGACGCGATATTCTTTTAATTAATTTTCACTGAAATCAAAAGGATGTTTCTTGAGTCATTCTTTACTGACTGACAAAACAAAAACACTCTAATCTCTTTTTTCAAATCTCGATATAAATTTTTTTATCAAATTAAAAAAATCAAATTGTGTTTGTTAGTGGCAGAATTTTCTATTCGAATCTGTATTTGAAATTAGGAATCTTTAGATTTAAAAATTAAATTTAGGAAAACTTTGTGAATTTCGTTTGTTATTTTTGCTTTTTAATTTTTAATTTTTTAAATTCTGAAATTTTCATAATCATAATCATAACCATGAATTTAATAAGGAAAATCTATTTAGAAAAATTCTCTTTCCCACGGGGAACTAAATCAAAGCAAGGGTCAAACGTAAATTCTATCAAAATAATCATAAAACTGATGCCAACTCATGATGCATGAAATTGTATTTTCATTTTCACAATTGAAAAATTCACAAAAAATTCGCTTGTGTGCTTGGCACAAAATTCAATTAATGAAACTGAATTCACTGGCTAGGGTAGAAAAGTTATTCATTTGTCTAATACTTCGCAAAAGCTTTCTTTTTGAATTTATAAAACCTTACCATTCTGTTCAAAATTTCCTTTCCACAAGAAGCAATGTCAAAAAGGAGAAACTTTTAAGAACTATACTCGATTCATAAAAAAATACTTTTTTTTACAAAAATATATTGATTTCAACCACTTTTTTAATGAATTTAACGTACATTCAAATATTTTCAATTTTTTAACGTAGTGTAGATTGAAGATGCACTCAGAAATAAATACATTCCTATTCAAAAATCCTCATAATTTTTTATCGCTTAACGCGAAAATATTCTATCTTAAACATAACAGAGTTCAAATTGTCATTAAAAGTTAAATTCTTTTTTTTCTATGAATATGATCTTCAAGTATCGATACAACGCTAATTCTTAATTTTAAAAATAAAAAATGATGGAGGAATGCTATTATTTCTGAGAGTGTAGTTTTATTAACTTTGGAATGATATCAAAATTCCATCTTTAGATTTCAATAAAGTTTTTGACATCGAATCATCCAATCATCAAAAACCACCAAAATAATCTGCTGATATTTTGTTTTCATAAAATTTTATTTGAATTTTCAAAAACCAAGCAAACTTAAAATTAGCCAATTGCTTATACATATCAAACAAAAATACGTATATTAAGTGTATACAGGTTGTAAAAATGTAAGTAACGCGCTTTTCGGCAATTAATAACTTCTTTAAGACTTAATAAATTATTGTTTTTTTAACCATTTTGAGGATGCGCATAATGAGAATTTTTCGCAAGAATTAAAATAATTTGATATTGATTTTTAAAATAGATTTTTTAAAATGAAATTGAAGTAAAGACCAAAGTTGCTTTCCATAAGAACATTATTCTTTCTACTTGACAACAATGTAAAACTTAAATCAAAACAAACAAATTTTGAGCAAAATTTTTCAAAAAATTTTAAAATTGACACTTTTGTAAACTTTATATTATTAAGAACCCACGCATATTTATATCTATTTAAACTATTTAAACTATGATTTATTTTATTTTACATTTTTAAATATTTTCTCTTTTCAAAATATTTTATTCTTAATTGCTTATGAGTAATAAGTAATAGGAATAACCTATTTGAAAATTTAACAGCAATGATAAACTTATGGGAGAGCAATTTCGAATACTTGACTTTAAATACTAGACAAAAAATAATCTGATATGAACTGCTACCTCATTATCTTTACAAAAAGATCGATATTATAATTTAATGAAAGAAAAATCGGTCGAATCTGAGGAAGCGGGGTCCCCTAAGAATTGTTTTAAATGTGGTCTTTTAGATGTATTTTGAACCTTAGAGTTCATTTTCGAAGGTTTTAGATACCGGAAATGAACCGTTCTCGATTTATAGGTCAAAGTTCTAAAAATTCAAAAATACATTTTTTGCCTAATCTCGTTTACATACTATTTCAAATGTTTAAAGGTAACTAGATAAAGAGAATTAGACCATTAGAATCCATTTTTGAAGGATTCAAGTTTCTGAAATGAACCGTTCTCAAGATATTGTGCGAAATCGTAAAAATTTAAAATTGCGAAGTTTGCAATAGTCTTAATGTATAATGTAGTTTAAAAAAGAATAACTTGTTTCAAATGCAAAAACTGCACCTATGATGGGGATAATTCATGATGCACATATGAAGTTCTACTTACATACTTAACTTCATTGAAATCGGGATCAGATCAAAAAAGTAGTTTACTTGTGAGCCATACTGAAGAGCCTAAAAGAGTAAAACCAGCTTACAACCAGCTTAGCTGTTAGATGAATATTATCTTCGTTCCCTCTTCATTCGTCATTGCATGTTCAAAAATTACTAGAATAAAATAAGCATTGGCGATTAGAGGGAACGCCTATCGCAAAAAATTCGCAATTTTAAGTTTTTACGATTTTGCATTATATTTTAAGAGCGGTTCATTTCAGAAACTTAAATGGATTTAAGATTTAAGATTCTAATTCCCTTTATCTAGTTACATTTGAACATTTGAAATAATATTTAAACGCGATAAGGCCAAAAAATGTATTTTTGAATTTTTAGAACTTTGAGCTATAACTCGAGAACTGTTCATTTTCGGTACCTAAAGATTTCGAAAATGAACTCTACGGTTCAAAATACAGTTACCGCCAGAATATGTTGCATCTAATCTTTTATACTGATATGATAGAGCACTAAATTTTCACTCGGATTTAAARTTTATCAAAATGCGACTTATTGAAAATCAAAATCAAGAGTTTATTATAGATTTTAATATGGCAATGAAGAACCATTCTTTCTTATAATTTCAAAACATATATTCGGCATTGAGTTAATTAAATTTCGACAATAATCAATATCTGATCTTAATACTTGCCACTCGCGAGAAATGGCCAAATAAAGGTCAAAATCAGAATTGAGGCATGTTTTGAAAGTTTCTTTTTAATCTTCC
>NCKU01004681.1:207-11762 GCA_003675995.1 Dinothrombium tinctorium
TTTATGCATTTTTCGACAAAATTCGCCCTTTATGGCATAAAATAATTTTTTATGCAATTATGCATTTATACTAACTCTACATATTACGCATAAACTCACAAATCATCATGCGTTCTACCATCATCTTTGACTAAATAATAGTCGATTGTAATAACTAGTTAGGTCGATTCAAGAATCTTTCTTTCATTTAACTTGAGCTTGATTAAAAAAAGTTCTCGCAACATTATGTTGCCCTCAGAAACGTGTGTATATAAAAATGATTTTATTAACTTCAAACACAGAAATCAAATCAAAAAGCTCTTGAAAAGTTGATGAATATTCAAAATATTACATGACGTTGCTTTTGTATAAATTTTGTTGTAAAAAATGCTCCCTCTTTACCTTTACTGTCGGATGCAATTAGCCTAATCTGTCAAAAAGTATTCAGTTTCGGAGCAAATTGGCCTAAAAGCAATTATTTGCTTTAAGTCAAACAATTGTCACGTACTTCTTAACATCTCATAAGCGCGAAATTTTAAAGATTATTTTTATCTTTAAAATTTACTTTTCAACTTTTGAAATTATTTCAGTATAAAAAATGTATCTACTATGTAAGTTTTGCTTGTGAGCTCAGACAAAAAAGGCTAAATTAATATAATTTTTTGAAATTTATTAAAAAGCTAATCTTTGCCCAGGATCTTCATATTCAGCAAATCTCATAGTATAATTCTAAAGCATAGATAATAAACTATATACCTATAGAACTGTGTTAGAACCATAGCTGGCCGTTGTTTTTTTTTTACTCTATTTCAATAATTTTGTTCGTTGTTACCGTAACTAAATGAAAATTACAATGTTCAGAGTAAAAAACTGTGATTTATATTTTATACAAAATAATTCAATCACAATTCAATCTAGAGCCTAACGCATAACTCCAGTTGATACCGCCTTTATTCAGCCCAAAACGTCATCCTTCATTGATTTTATCACAAACTATTGCTTAATCTTTGTTATCATTTTTACATCCATTAATACAAATCAGAATGATAAAGTGTGACATCCGTTAGCATTTCCACTTGTTCTGATACTTTGGTAATACAATTTTTTTGCAGCTTATTCACATAAATATAAAAAGTTCATTACCCTTGAAAATATTCAAATCAAATTCAATTGTTTCTAACTGATCGCTAAGCTTTTTTCCTCATAAATTCAGCTTTAATCAAAAGTTTTTACTCAGTCTTTAATAAAATTAAAATTTGAACATTATTTTAGTGCGATTTGGCAAACGACAGTCAGTCGACAAGCAGCGAGTTTCTAGATGAATTTTGCCAAGCAAATGAGTTCATCGGTTGGTTCATCACATCGGCGAAAGAAAACATTAATATCGAAGAATCTGCAACATTTTTGATATCGAAAATTTTGGAAAACGACAAATTTAACGATTTCACATTTGCAAACATACACGGAGCTTTACGTTTGACTAACGAGCGCAGCAAAAAGCCAGAAAATAAATGTTTTTGTAACTAATTTTTTCTAAAATTTTTGAATAAATCTTAACAACAGACAAAACAATTATTTTGTGCTGTTTGCGAAGCAAAACAAGCAAAAATAAATCGCATTTATACCTTGTGATGAGCGATGTTCACTTGTTCGCAGACAAAAGTATTTTAAAAGAAACGATTTGCGATCCGATACTCAGGAAATCCGGCTTTTTATAATTGCTATTAATTTGTTGTTTGCCACTCGAAGTTCCGCAAAGCACAATGAGCGGTGCCGAAGAGTGAAACAATTAGCATAATAATTTTAAAAAATACTTTGAATTTATATTGTTTATGGGTCAAGTTTTGTCATCGGTCATCTAAAACCTCGATGATAACATTTTTGAAAATAACAGTGACAAATAACGGTTGAAACGAATGGCCAATTTCTTCCGCTTCAAAAAATTCTGAAGAAGCGTTTATCATTTTTAAAATTTTGCTTCATTTATTATAATTAAAATAAAGTTGTGCACAAATAATGAAATTATCGTTTAAATTTTATCAAATTTTGTTAAGCATTTAAAAGCACAGCGAAATCATCACAAGTCGAACATTTTTAATTTTCAACAACAGAGAAAAAGTTAATTAAGTGTAACAGGTCATTTAGAAACAGCACAAGCCACTGATGTTCTGTTTCCAGGAAAGTTTCAGGGTGTATTCTCATTTTTCTTCGTCGTACTGTGCGTTTAAATATTATACATACAAACCCTCTTTCTTAAAATGACTATACGGTAGTTGAGGTAAACTTTAAATAATGATGGGATATAAATTCGTTTCTCAATTTTTAAAAGCATCGGTTTTGAGTAAAAAATTTGCAAATTAAATTCATGAAGTTGGTTAAAAAATCATGTTATCCTGCGAAACGATGGCAATTATTTTACATACATTATACAACAAGGATAAAATGTCGAGCGATTAATCGACAAGTTTTTCTCTCTTTTCTCTGACAAAAAGAGAAAATTGAAGAGCAACGGTTCATTTCTTAACAATTAACATAATTGTTCGACGATTGGTGTCAAATAAGATATTCAGAAGCGTTTTCATTTTAACGATTCGTCCGTTGTGATTGAATTTTCATCGTTTGGCTTCAAATTATATCCGAATAGTTCAGCGATTCCTTCGTTCTCGTCTAAAGCGAAACTATAGATATCTGAAAGAGGAGGTTCCAAATGAAGAAACGGTAAATCGACCAATGATGAGCCTGATCCAAGGGGTGATGATGGTATAATGTCATCGTTCATCGGGTTTACATAATTGTGCATCATTTTTATATAATTGTTAGTTTGATCTTCTGTTTGCATCAAATAGCTTTTGCTACCCATTGGTCCTAAATCATCATCTTCCGAAATGAATGCATGCTTAAGACTATTATCCTCCAGATCAGCTGTGTAGAATAGATATTTGAGCAAAAAAGTAAAGAACGAAAAAGATAATACATTTCAAATCTTCTGTCTTCATACTCGATTCTACGTCGTTTATCATCGAGGTTCCTTTTCCTTCATCCGAATTAGAAGCAGAGCAAGTATCATCTTCTGGACAGAGATATACTTCAATTTCGCCCTTATCGCTTTTTAGCCAAATTTGAAGACTCTAATCAGAGATAAACGTGTTAAAAATAAAAGATAAAGACATGTAGAATTACTGAACGAACCTCTCTGGGATCAGGCACCTCGAGTTTGGTATCAGACGGCGCTTTTATGGCAATAACCGTTTGTTCAGAAAATTCTTTGATGCACCGAAGATCTCTATAAGTGACATAGGTGTACGGCTTATTTGCTTTGCTCTCTGTGGCAGACTGCAGCTCTAACGAGGCGGTTTTAATCAATTCATCGAGCGCTTTCTCTTTAGCCTCGAGATGAGCGTTTTCTTGTTCCAAATGTTTGCGCGAGTGAATGTTCTCCGCACCAGAAGCGATCAGCGATGAATCAATAGCACCGCCGTTCCACTTGATATTATTTTTGGACGTTTTGTGAAGCAAGCCGACACCTTCCAAAACATTGGTAATGTCATAAATACGACGCTTTTGCACTTCGAGCACTTGAGATGCTTCATTTAAATTGATCACCCCGTCGGGCGATTTGCGCAACAAACCGATGAATTTCTTGGTCAACTGACCCAAAGAGGTTTCATAGCGATGCTTCGACTTGACACCGGTGACAGACGACGCGTTGTTGCTGTTACCACTGCCGAGAACCACAGGTATTTGAGAGAGAATACTCGATGGATTCTCCATAGCTATGAATGCGAGCACAAGCGTGCGGTGATGAAAACGAGTGTAACAATGACGACGAGTGTGAATACAAGGGTAGAAGCGGTAGAAACGACCAGTGAAGTGTGTGAACAGCGATCTCTGCTCGCGGTGAACAAAGGTTTAGCATTATTCAAACGGTAAACAAAGAGCGGCGAGTGTCGAGTGATCGGACATCGATCGGCAAAGGCCTGCACTCGAAGCACTCGATTCCGAACGGCGCTTTGCCGGACATTGAAAGGCACAATCGAACGTTTGTCGCACGAATGCCGAACGAATGCAAATGCTGTTCGCGCCAATCTCGAAAACAAAGAGAAATGAATGAAGTGCAGCGAAATGCAGCAAAAGGCGAGCAGCGAACGGTAGACGAGACACAAATGTGTGTATGTTTTTTACCGCCCGAAGAGTGGCGAACGACGATTGGTGAGAGAAACGATTGCTGCTCGCATTCAATGAATGAATGGAGGCATTCGAAAGTTGGCGTTCGCAAAGCGCAGCGAAACGCGAGGAGAGTGCAGCGAACAGCAAACATTTCGATCGACGCTCGGCATAAAAGAGGGGCCGAAACCTGACCGTTCGCACGGATTGCATACCAATGTATCGCCGTGACATCGCCCAGCGACCGGCACTACCGAAGGTCACTAAACACTACCCTTTTCGCCGCAACACGAGAAAGCGAACGAAAGCAATCGTTAGAAAACAAAAGCTGCATTTGCTTTCAAAGTTTGAAACACTTTCGCAGCGACTTCACTGATCGCATCGCACAATACTCACAGCAATGACCGGTGCCGTGCACTGATCGCCTGTTCGGTCGCTGAGCGTCCACCAGTTTCGAGGCGAGGCTCGACACTCGCGTTCGTTGGGTTCGCCGAAAACGGTGCGAGTATTGCTTTCCGGTAAAAGGTACCGCAATGCAATTGTTGGGGACCAATAGCTTGTTATCGCCGAGCACTGCGCTCCTCTCGCCGCGACCGATTCGCTCGTCTCTGTGTTCGCGTCGAGCCCTGCGAACGCACCGCTTTCGGACCTCGCGTTCTGCTTTCGGGCGCAGACTGTGGTCCGCAAACGTCTGCCTCCGATTGGCTTTTAAATTTTTAAAAGGCAACGCTCACAAAAGGTATGCGTTCGTTGCGTTTAAATCCACACACACGCACTGTTCACTTTTCACACCACTATTTCACTGACTTCAGGCTAATTGTAATTAACTCACACTCTTTCTTCCTCTCGTCTCTCGTTCTATTCGTATTTTCACAGTCGACCACTTTTCACTTTTCTTGCCGTTCAGAAAATTTATTCACGCTTTCGGGCATTAAGTGACGGACAGCACTTGTTTTCAGACAACCTTTTATTGCTTTATTGTTGTGTTAGATTACAAGCGTATTATGATTAAATTACAGTCGTCTATCAATTTATTTTTACCATTTGTTACAGCATTGTTTTTTAATCTACCTTTTTTGAAAAAGAAAACGATGCAAAAACACTGCGGAGCTGCTCACTACTCAGCGTCGTGTCCTGACAAAAATTTCGAAATGAAATCTTTCGGCTTCGGATTGTGAGTGTCTTTGAAGTAAGCCATAACGTGACACTCCTGCTTCCAACCCTTAACCGTTTCGGTCAGTTCCATATTACCTTTGATGACGAGAATATCAATAACGCGAATGTCGGTCACATTGCGGTAGCGGTAGAACATTTCGCGCAGTTTGTTTTTGGCCATTTGCTCGTCGATCGGCAGATTGAAGCGATTCAAAATGACAGGTATGTTGCGGTACCAGGCACGGTACAAGTTGAGGACCCGTCGGTGGGCTTCGGTCGAGTCCAGCGACAGCACCGGCTTCACGTGACCCTGCAATCGACTGACAACGCGTCTCGACGCCATTCGATTTTAGACTGCAATGCACAGAACGAGAGATGAGCACATCGGGAGTGAGTGGCGGACAGCGCTTACCGAATTCGGGCTCTTTTGCAATCGAAACACACGCGCGAAGTGAGAGCGAACCGTGTTCACCACTGACATTCAGCCATTTTCGAGGCTGCGTTCGCCGCGCGCTCATTGGCTGCTCGTCGCGACGCTCGCGTCACGTGCGCAACATATGTTGCGAGTAAACGTCGCTATCGCAACCGTTTTATGAATGAATGCGTGGTGTCACTTATCGTTGCGATCGCTTGCGTTGCTTTTGCCGAGCGCGCGTTTCCCATTTCCTGCGCTCGTTCCTTTTCCGAATTTCAAAGCAAATTTGTGCTCAAGTTTCATTCAAACTTCTCCTTTCTCACGCATTCGCTCTCCTGTCGCTTTCGTCTGCTCCCTGCTCTCTCTCTCTCTCTCTGTCATTTCGTTGTTTATTTCGCTTCGAAACGAGCGTCTTTTAAATGTCAATTTTAAAGTGCGCGAATTAATTGTTAAAAAGAAGCAAAACATTTGTTCGTTCGGCATCTAATTATGCGCTTTCAGAATCGAGAAGTTTAGCGCTTTGAAAATGAAGCTTTTTATTACATCTCATTATTAGCATCTCGAAAAGCGAGTCACAAATTGCACATAAAAATCAGAGTGGTGTGTAACCGCACGCAACGCCGCCAACTTACATTTGCTGCTTGCATTGATTCGTGAAGATTGTGACCTCAAATCACATTGCGTTAAGAAAAATGCCGGTTTAATGAACATTTTTCGCTGCACTCGCTTTCGCGAAAACAAAAGCGTGCGAACAGAAAACTTCAAATGAAGCGAGTTGCTCCGTCTTCTGCTATTGTACGCATTTTGTGAGCAAACAAAACTGCACTAATCGAGTGTGTGTGCCTAACAGCAATTACGCTCGTGAGATAATCAATTTTGTCTCTAATTAAATTGCGTTTTTCGTGTTTCGCTGCTCGAAATAAAGCTTAAGCGCACTCGGTGTGCTTGTTTCAGCTTTTATGAAGCGAAAATGACCGAAGAAGCAAACAATTAACTCGTTTCAAATCAAAGTGAACATTGATCACAATGCTTGAGCTAATTTTGAAATTTTTTTTCGCTGTATGCAAACGGAAACTTCAAAGTGTGCAGCATTCGCACGCAGCTGAAAGCATTAGAACACAGTGCGGAGACGAGCACGCTGCCGGCTAATTGGGCGCTGCGACCAATAGGCGAGCGACGAAATTAATGATACATAATAACGGAAGAGCAGCGGTTTGGAAAAGCAGCGATCGCCGCTCGTGATAAAAGCTTTTATAAACTTTTAGAAGTACGGTTCGCGGAATTCGCTTTTAGGCGAAAAAACATCGCCGTCAACCATTTTCAGCTTAACCTGAATTCTATGTCTACTTTCCAACAATGAACTTATTTTTTTAAGAATTTGCTTCTTCGTGAATTTTTCACGAGTTTGAATTTTTATGAATTTGCTGGGAGAAAATAAAAACGAAGCGAACTAAGCGACGAGATTTGTGAAACCGTTGCGTTTGAAATGGAAATCAAAGAGAGCAAAACCCAAATGAGAAGAAAGTGAAAAAAACTCGAAGAATTCGCTTGATTTTCACAATAAAAATTGTTTTTCAAAGTTTTGCTTTTGTTTTGGTTTCGAAAATAAATAAACAATATTTGAGCGCGAAAAACGCGTTTAAAGCGCAGTGCGCACGCGCCGCGCGTATTGTTCGTCGCTGCATTTCCCGCTAAAAGTGCCGCATTTTAAAGCCAACATTTAAATCTCCCATTTTTTGCCTTTTTTTGGATTCCACTTTCATTTCGACTCATTCGTTCGCTTCCAAACAATGGACACAATCGATCTAAGTTTGGACCGCGATTTGCGCGAAATACAACGCGAGTATTTGGATTTTCTCGACGACGACGTGAGTGATCACCGCTCGCCACTCGTGTGTGCCCATTGCTTTCATTGTTCTTTCGCAGAGCGACACTGGAACCTACACACTTTTGGTCAAAGATATGGTCGCCAACAATCAAATTCGTCTAATTGTCAACATTAACGATTTGCGGAAAAAGAATGCGAAACGAGCCTCGCGTTTGATTAACAACTCGTTCGAAGAATTGATCGCTTTTGAAAATGCATTAAAAGATTTCGTCAATTCGATTGACATCGAATACCACACCAAACATAGTGATCTATTCATTGGACTCGAAGGTTCGTTCGGCAGCAAACACGTCACACCGCGAACACTCACTTCTCATTTCTTGGGCCAAATTGTTTGCGTCGAGGGTATAGTCACCAAATGCTCGTTGGTTCGCCCGAAAGTAGTCAAATCTGTTCACTACTGTCCTGCTACGAAGAAGTTTATGGAGCGCAAGTATTCCGATTTTACATCATACGAAGCTTTTCCATCCTCTTCTGTATATCCAACTAAAGACGAAGACGGAAATTTGCTCGAAACCGAGTATGGACTTTCTTCGTACAAAGATCATCAAACATTTACTATTCAAGAGATGCCCGAAAAAGCTCCTCCCGGTCAGCTTCCGAGATCAGTTGACATCATTTGTGACAATGATTTAGTAGATCAGTGTAAACCAGGCGACAGAGTTCAAGTTGTTGGCACTTATCGTTGTCTTCCATCTAAACAAGGAAGTTACTCGAATGGTACTTTTAGAACCATACTGATCGCTAATAATATTCAGTTGTTGAGCAAAGAGGTTTCACCTCTAATTTCATCTGCAGACGTGCAAAAATGTAAGCGCTTTAGTCGTCAGAAAAATCAAGACGTGTTCGAACTTCTTGCTCGTTCTTTGGCACCCTCTATCCATGGACACGATCTTGTGAAAAAAGCCCTTCTCTGTATGTTATTAGGTGGTGTAGAGAAAGTTCTACCAAATGGCACGCGCTTGAGAGGTGACATAAATGTGCTTTTGATTGGTGACCCTTCAGTTGCAAAGTCACAGTTGCTGCGTTATGTTTTACATTCTGCTCCGCGAGCTGTTCCAACAACAGGTCGAGGTTCTTCCGGTGTGGGTTTAACAGCCGCTGTAACAACTGATTTTGAAACTGGCGAAAGGCGACTTGAAGCTGGTGCTATGGTGTTGGCAGATAGAGGTGTTGTTTGTATTGACGAATTCGATAAAATGTCTGATGTTGACAGAACAGCAATTCATGAAGTAATGGAGCAGGGAAGAGTAACAATCACCAAAGCTGGTATTCATGCAAAGCTGAATGCTCGTTGCTCAGTATTAGCTGCCGCTAACCCAGTTTATGGAAGATATGACGAACATAAAACTCCGATGGAAAATATCGGACTTCAAGATTCATTGTTATCTCGTTTTGATTTACTATTTATTATGTTAGACAAAAGTGACTCAAATATCGACACACAAATTGCTGATCACGTCGTGCGGATGCATCGCTATAGAAATCCAAATGAACAGGACGGAGAGCGTAAGATAATCCATGCCTTGTCATTATCATGCTATATTTTATTTCGTTTCTCTTTTTACAGCAATGCCAATAATAAGCGCCGCTGACTTTTTGTCAACAAAGGATATCGATGCTGGTGAAGAAGACTCAGAAACGCCTATCTATGAAAAATATGATAGTTTACTTCATGGAAATAGATCGCGTTCGTAAGTTTTTTCTTCAAATAATAGTTGCGTTCTTTAAACTATTAACTTTGCAGCGAAAAAGTAGTGAGCGTTAAATTCATGAGAAAATATATTCATATTGCAAAGTCGATGAAACCTGCACTGACAAATGAAGCTGGTGCGGCTATTGCAGAAGCGTACGCAGAGTTAAGATCATTTGATACTGAGAACAGTGAATTGGCAAAAGTGAGTAGTTTTTAGTTACAGCGACAAATTCTAAAATAACTATTTCCAGACACAACCTGTAACTGCACGTACCTTGGAAACAATGATTCGTTTAGCAACGGCGCATGCAAAGTCACGATTATCTCGAAATGTTGAAGTTGAAGATGCTCAAGCAGCCATTGAGTTAATTCAGTTTGCCTACTTTAAGAAGGTACTTGAAAAAGCCAACAAACGAAAACACAAGGATGGAAGTGATGAAGATGAAGCTGATGAAGAGGAAATGGAAACTCACCCTGCATCACCCGGGCGAAAAAAGCTGCGATCAGCGCGAGATATCTACGAGTTTGATGAAGAAGAAATTGCTGACCAACCTACTCAGAAAGTAACCTCTGTTCCCACTTCAATTTCAATGAGCGAAGAAACCTCTATGGATACAGAAACAATCGCAATCAGCGAAGAAAGGATGAAAAAATTTAAACTACTACTTTTTGGCGAATTCAAGAAAGTGCACGCGCAATCATTACCATTACAGCAGATTATAGAATCAGTGACAAAAGGAGATAGCGAAAAATCTTTCACAAGAAGTGAAATAAATTCATGTCTCGATAAAATGCAAGAGGATAATCAAGTAATGGTAGCTGAAAACATGGTTTTCCTTATTTAATTCATTCAGATGCGAGTCAGATAATATTGAGAAAAAACAATTCGAAAATAGTCATACGCCACACTTTTGTATCACAGTTAAAACAAAACTGATCGGGCCATGGCTCCGAATGTTTTGTTGTAAGTTTTTATATTATTTTCATTAAAGAAACCAATGCTGTCTTCAGGCACCATATATGATCGATGCCTTTCTAGCAAATGAATTGTATAAAACTTACTTCTCCAAATTTCTTCGGGATGATTATTTTTGTACAAAAATTCAACTAAATTATGAACGCCGAACTCTGTCATCTCTCGATGTACTAAGTCTGGACGTTTCGTTAATATACTCTCAGTCGGTAACTCCCCTGCGTTGTAATACCATTTGAATGGACGATAGTCGCGATATGATTGAAACCAGAGTTTTAAAAAACGAGCGTTCTTATGCGCGATTAACACTTGGGTACCTAAATAATCATTGATAGGCCATCCGATTGAGAATTCAAACTTTAAAAATTTTTTGAGCGATTTGACGACGAAAACGTCGTTATCCAAGAATATACCGCCGAAGTCCATTAAAACTTTGATTCGTGCAACATCTGAAGCGTGATATACTGAGCTTAGTTTGTGACCGAAAACATATTTTGGTTCTTCAATTTTCCGCACAAATATTTTCGATTCGCTTGAAAGCAGCTCCCAATATTTGCCTTTAAGCGTGACGCAATCGCAATGAATGTAAATTTTCTCGGGTTTGTGATTGATTAGAACCGATTTGATCGCGATCAGCAAAACAAAGTCAACGTATGGATTGCGAAAGCGAATGAAGTGAACAATATTTGGTATTATGTCGAATTCGAGGCCAGTTTCATTTAGGTTCGGTTTCGACAAAGAAAGTGCCGCAAAGTCGATGTTCTCAGTGTCCAGAAGCAGCTTATCGATTCGCGCGAGCTTTGGTCCGTAAATTAAGTAAAAAACAATTATCACAACGACAACGAACGCCAAACAAAAACACTTGCGATTGCGTTTAAAATGATTCATTTTTGAAAAAAATAATAAAAATAAAAATTAAAATTAAAATTAAAAATCGAAGAGCTTCGCATTTTCACAAAGCAACAAGGTCTGAAAAAGAAGAGGCGGGTTTTGCAGGACACGCCTCCAAACATGAATTTGTGCTTCAAACGCTGGAATTTAATTTTCGAAATGCGAAAAAAGTGGAGACACACAAAAGCGCGCAAAGATTGATATCGAGTGAAAAAAATGAAGAAATTATTAAAATTTTTGTATTCTCAAAAATAAAAAATTCTTTCCACCGTGAAATCGAAACATATTTGCTGCTTTCTGAATTGCCATAAATACATTCTTGACTAGAGATTTTCAATGGTCTAGAATTCTAACGAATTTGAAATTCGCTCTTTGTTCAATTTACTGTTCTATA
>NCKU01004682.1:0-11759 GCA_003675995.1 Dinothrombium tinctorium
ACACTCTGGACATCGACATCGATGGGCATAAAAATTTCTCATCGCTGAAACTTAGAAATTACAACTTGTTAGCTTAGAGCGCTTAGAACAGCTCTAACATGTATTTGTATCAATAAATTCAACAAATTGTCTCTTAAATTGAATTTAATTTGATTCAGCGCTTATTTTCTTTTGTAGCGAGTTAAATAACTTTGCGGAATAAAAATTACAATTTTAGACTCATTTTGTCGCATAAGTAATTCAAATAAAGTGGACCTAAACTTACATAATTTGTAAACAAGACTTGTTCAATTTACAATGTGAGTACTTTAGGGTTTTTTGTTTTTTGAAATCAAAAATCATTCTAAGAACTCGTTTGGTCTTTCTCACACCAATTGGCTATAATTTTAAAATTTTTAGCCTTCCTTCGCGATTTGAGTCATGATTAGGGACAGGAATTTTTGGGAATAAAATATTCCTTTTTGGGAAAAATTCGGTAGCAAAAAAGTTAAATTTTGGGAAATCAAAATGAAAAGATTTTCGAACTAGTTTTGATTATCATTTATATAACACCTCAATTAATACTTTAAAGCAACAAAGTGTACGAAACTATACAAATCACTGTTATCCTATGTGATTACTAGTCACACAATTTTATGAAATAAATTTTCAAAAGTGATCATATGAATTTTCAAAGCGTACACCTTTGTGCCTCGTGCCTGTAAAAGCAAGATGACAGAAAATTAAATATTAATTTTTTCTTATAAAATGAACAAATCTTTTATGTATTATTAAGTAACACATGTCCCAAAGTTTTGAAAATTTGAAAAATCCCAAAAAAATCCGGTCCCTAGTCATGATAGTTCATTTTCTTAAGATTTTTTGTTTTTTGCCCTTCTTCCTATAATTGAGTTTGACTAGATTTTGAGACAATAACATCATCATTCGCAAATTCAAGTGCATAATGATTTGAAACGAATTTTCAAAAAAAAACGTGTATGTAGTTGTTCTCTCATAGCATTAAAAGGAATTTTTGTCAGCGTAATTATAAAGTTCTCACGAAAACAAAACTTTGCACGACCATTGTTTGCATAAAAGCACTTGGACGTTTTCTTATCGCATTAAAATCTTCATTAGAGCAAACTCTTGCGATAAAATCTCTGAAACTATTTGAAAAGTTTGCTAGTAAGACCTACAATTGTTAATACACTCAATCGCACAGAAATCTTCCGATTGTTGGGGTTTCTATAACAAAAAGACGAAAAATGGATCTTGTGCTAAATGCCAAAGCTTATACCCAGCATCAACCGTATTATTGCGTTTGTATGTAAACAATTCGAAAGTTTTTCGCGATAATCGCATCAAATACGGTCAAATATCTCTATTTCGGCATCGATGGGACCATAAAATTATGTCGAAATACAAATTCATTGGAATCAGGAAAAAATTTGTATTGAAAAATTTTATGGTCCAAAATTTTTGGTCAGATTTTCGAGAATGTAGGGAAAGTGAAGTGTCGGATTGCAAAGGTTTGACTGGGATAATATTCTTTATATTGAAATTGTTTACATTTAAACCCAACAATGCTGCGATTTTTCTAACATGGGTGTACTTCAATTGTAAAATTGATTCAAAGATTGTAAAATTACCGTCGAGTTCAATTAAGAATTAAAGAACGAGAAAAACAAGCCGAGGATCAATTAATTTATTTTTGGGCTAAAATCACGTCAAAGAATAATTTACAGGCAATAGTAAAATTAGGCACTTAAGGAGTTACGAATGTATAAGTATATAATTTGAATAAAGTTAATGTTAGAAAAGCATTGTTAAAAGCTTGTATAAGAATAACTCTATGCAATCAAAATATTATTCACGGTTCAATAACGAGTGTTTAAAAAATTAAAATTCCAGAGGATACCAGGAAACGGTTTCGCTTAAAAGATTCATTTCTCGCAATGGTATCAAACAAGCGCCTAAGTAAAGATTTTCTTGCACGCGATCGTAATCCCAAACAGCCACTTGCAACATACGCTGCTGCACAACGTCTAATGGCATTTGATAGACGATCATTTCCATGAATGTGGGGTGACTGTTACGAAATACGATTTTTGTTTTTCTCTTTGTGTTTTTGCGTAAATCTGGAAGAAGATACGTCTTCACGTAGCAATCAGGGCTGTTTGAACGTGGAGAATGTAAATTCTTCGCGTGCATTATCATAATTATAAGAGAAGCATTTTTGTATAAAATAGATAGTTTCACTTGACCACAAGGTGCACCAATTGACCCTCGCCTAATTGACACGTACTCTTTTTTAGAAGGCATAAGGGGCATTGGATGCGAAATATTTAAAAATTTAAAGTCTCTCAATGCTTCTTGATCCCTAAGCAAAGGGTGGAAAAAAGTGTACACTAGATCACTATGTAATACTTCGTCTGCCATCATCATTAATCTATTCAAGAAATGACGAATTTCAGATCTCCTTTTTTCTGCAGCTTCACGAGTATTTGATCGGCCAAAAGAGGATCCTCTGGCTAAAGGATGAAACTTTGCCAAAGGGAAAAATGAAGACAGCTTCTGATAAAATTCACAAAATTCACGGTATGTACGTAGAACATAGGACGGATCCAATTGATGTTCGCGTTCTACTTTGATCACAAAAAAATATTGTTTTTCGGGTTCATACTTTTTGCAAAAGTCAACCACTTCTAAACTCTTAATTTTTTCTTCGTTTTCACGCGTATATACTTTAGGAGCAAAGGAAAGTAACAATTGGTCGTTATGATCGCCTGTAAAACGAAGTTGAGCAAGATTGTGGATGAAAAAGTTCAATTGAGTGAAACGTGACTTTAAGCTCTCAGTGATCATTCTGGTGAATTCTGACATTGCTTCGGCTTCGGATAACGATGGATGCAAGGTTTTATGAACATATTTTACGGCGTCTGACGTTACGCCTGGGATTCCTGATGAAATCATTAATGAGAATAAACTAAGGAAAAGATTTGCGTGACGACGAATTATGTTGAAAGCTTGACAACAAGAATCAATAAAATATTGAAACTGCTTTGAAGGTTTGTCGCCTCCATTTATGACATAAGCCATGTCGCTGGTCAAGACAAAAGGTACTCGGTCCCTCTTTATGTTACCTAACATTTGCGAATCTCCTAAAAATTTACCGAAATCAATGTGGAACAAGTGCCCAGATGTTGTGATCATTATATTATCATTGTGACGGTCACATACTCCTAGAATATAAGTAGCCACTGCATAACCAGCGCAGGAATATGTAAAATTATCCATCGCTTGCTGATATTCAAGCTCAGATGTGTTGTGCTTTTGTAACCAGCTTGCTATACAACGATCGTTGAATGAACCGGTCACTCCATATTCTGTTTGTATTTTTCTTAACGTTTCTGAATTCTTAACCATTTCGACAAAACCCTTCCTATAATCAGTGGCTACGACATTAAACATAACCATTTTTAAATCTAGACCATCTCTTAACCATAGCTTGTCCATAATTTCGATCATCTGCATTGTAAGCATATCTTGTCGCAAATCATCACCGACTTTGTAAATTGCTTCCATTGATGATAAGGCCGATTTTGTTTCAAAACTTTTAAAAACCAATTTTAAAGGCAAAGTATTCGATGTAAAGTACGAACAAGATTTTACGTCAAGACCAGTTACTTCCATACTTGGACTAATTGGTAATGGAGTTGGATGTAAAATCAAAAAGTCGTGAACTGATTCCAAATTGAGCAATAAATTAGAAAGGCGAAGCGATTCTTTGGTTGTTTTTAATGTTTCTGACACAAAAGATAACTTTTCTAAAAGTTGTTCTTGAAGCTGAAACATTTTTTTGACAGCTTCACCACAGGTGCATAAAAGAGCATTCAAAATAATTCGACTGTTGTAAGCGAAAATTGGATCATTAACGTTTTCCTTTAAAAGCCAATACAACTTGTGAGCGATACGCACATTTGAATAGGCTTTTCTCATTAAAAACCAGAGTAAAGGTGATTCCAAATAATGGTCATATCGTAGAGCTTGAACCAATTGCGGCAAAAAATCAATTATTTCATCGCATTTCAATCCTTCCATCCACTTAATTACCATGTCGCGAATAAAAATATCTGGATATGAGGGTAATAAAAGCTGCATTGCATCGATGGCTGACAAAGGAGTCCAGTTTTTAACCATGCAATAAATGTCTGGTAAAGAGATTGGATCCCAGGTAGGTGCTGATTTCAATACTTTTGGAAGAGCGTTTGAAACATCAAACAAATAATTTCGACGGTCCCATAGTAATTTTTTATCCTCTAAGAGCATATCGCCAATAGGATCCCGATTCAATATTTGATAAATATCATTTTGTGTCGCGTGATCCAGCAAGCGCAATTCTTTCCTGCATGAAGTTGTCTTCATCAAATACGGGACGAGTGGCGGAAATCTAATATTTTTGACCGAATTTACTATTTCAATTACAAGTAAGGGACATCCTTTCTCTAAACAAGGATTCATAATTGCATTTTTATCAATCTTGGACACAGTCTCTGCAGTCCAAAAACCAAGCAACATTTGACCCTCTACCAAAGTTTCATTGAAATCAAAAAGTTTTAAAATGCTGAATGCTAATGCAGTTTGCACTTCGCGATCATTTGAAGAAGGGGAAGTAGTCGATGCTTCAACTTGGTCGTTTTCGACACCATAAAGAGTGAATCGGATATAAGATTCACGTGGCAGCATCGATAGCGTCATTTGTCCGAAATTTAATAACTCATCGAATAAAAGCCGTTTGAAAAACCCTTGTGAAATAAAAGTAGACCTTGTCTTAGTTTCAGCAATGTGTCGATCGCCGTGTCTTAATTCGCACAAAATAAAAAATTCTTTATATTTGCGTTCCCATTCAAAGGAAAGAGCGTTTACTGTACCAATATAACAAAGTAATAAATCATTTAGAT
This sequence comes from Dinothrombium tinctorium, assembly GCA_003675995.1. NCBI lineage: Eukaryota > Metazoa > Arthropoda > Arachnida > Trombidiformes > Trombidiidae > Dinothrombium > Dinothrombium tinctorium. Next base: position 4,941 of record NCKU01004682.1, read on the forward strand.
TTGAAACGATAACCTCTTCGTGATTCTGTTTTTGAACATCTTCGGAGACTTCGAAATCAACTGGAAATGCTTTAGAATAAAGTTGAATCATATTTTTGAGGGCAGTATGAAATTTAGATACGGCATTACCAATTACTTCAGGATGCACGGAATCGATTGCTTCTATTTTAAATCCAGGAATATCTTGTTTGTATTGATCATAGACTAGAAATAGCTGAGATAAATTTTCAACTGCTGCTGATAAATCATATGTTTCACAGTTGCCTAAAAGAGAACAAAGTGCCTTCGTCGCTTGGAATACGCTTTTGACATATACTTGACATCGTTCTTGACTAGAATATGACATAAGCTTCAATATTTCTTTGTTCAAAGTGTCAAGCAAAATGTTTACAGACTCGCAATTTACTTCACCAAATCGACACACAATTGTTTGGGGTAAAAGATCGTCTGCAGTAACACTTTCTACTTTTTCATCATCAACTCGTGATCGGGAGAATTTTCGTTCAAATTGATCATTTTTGTTTATGAGTGTTAGTTTCACGTCCTGGTCAAATTTGTGACATTGATGTACATAGGCGTAATCAGCCAGAGTCGTATCTGAAAGTAAATATTCCTGCAATCCGTATACTTTCAAGACAAAGTTATCAAAATTAACAGAAGAAACATCGTCGAAGATAGAACAAACAGTATGACAAATGACGTGCTCCACACTCGTGTTTACATTACATGTAAAAATCACAGGCGTACTCGATAAGTTAGTTTCTATCACTAGTTTTACACTCAGCGAATTATCTCCTTGACTTTCTAACATCTGACTTATGACAACTCCAACATTTGATGAGATGTTATTGTGCTTGAATTCCAAGCGAACAGATCGTAATTTTTCAGCAAAATGGATCATTTCTGGATTTGATCGTTCATTTCGGTGTCTAACACGAAATATTTGACCATTGTTTAGATTACTTTTTGCATTTAGATTTTCTTCTTCCTTAATACATTTTGCTCCATTTTCTTTTGCTTGAGCTTCTTCGTTCTCCTTTGTTTTAATTTTTGAAAAGTCAATTTCATCTTTAAACACATTTCCTCTCACTTCATTCTCAAATTCATTCTCTTTATTTTCTTTGTGCTTTTGTTCGGCCAAAGGATCGAAAAGTAACAACAAGTCCGATTCCATCACATTTTCTTTGGAATACTTCGATTTCGGTGAGTCTTCACCAAAATCAATTAGATTATCGTCCGGATTTTTGCACGGAAACTTTGGAACTTTCGCCGAATCTTTATTGATTAAATTGTTGAGTGAAAGCGATGGTGAAGTGGGAGAGGACGATGGTAACCAGTATGTGAAATTGTGCACTGAGTTTTGGTGAGAAAATGGTCTCGAAACTGGTACGAAATTATCCCGCATTTTCACATCACTAAAGTTAGAAAATGAACTACTTTGTTGCAATAAAGTGTTTGGACGATACGAGCTCACACTAGAGAGTGGTGTGTACAAATTGCCAGTGGTGATGGGTGTTGTTGTTGCTGTCGAATAACTCCAATTTGATTGATGTTGCATTGGCGTCAAATTACTTGCATTGAGCGAATATCGGTGCATATTTGCAGCGACAAAACGATTCGTTTGCGGTATATGCATCGATGAACGAACACAACTGCTGCTCGTCTGATGCTGCGATCGCGTATTAAATCTTAATTGTGCGTCGAAAGTATTCGCGAAAATGTTGTTATCGACGGTTTGATGAGCAGGTGGCGGAGGAATGATTCGATCCAATTCACTTTTCGTCGAGCGATTTCTGCACAGCGAATGCACCGTACGTCTAGGAGGCAATGGTGGCACGTTGACAGTATCTGAAATAATTCAAATTTTTAATAGCGATGACCTAATTATGGTTCTCATAATTGCATAACACTTACCCTTTTCGTCACTCATCGCTTCTCGCCGTATTCACCCTGTTTTGCGGAATCGATCGCTCACTTCCAGCAGTTAGGCTCGAGTTCAATCGTTGCTTTCGCAACGAATTACGTCTCAGCAATTAGCGTAATAATAATCAATCGAATAATTATCGAAACGAGCACTCCGCGATTAGATAAATGGTAGTCGCCGCTTTGTTTTGTTTCGCAACTCATTCGCAAACGCTTTCTTCGTTTTCGTCACACTTTCTTTTCGACGAATGGTTGCGAAAAGCGACCGCAATTCTAAGAAATGAATCTCGCATCAAACAGCAGCACATATCATCCGCACACAGCCATCGATTGCAAATTAATGTTTGCGAACACAGAGTCAAAGCGTTTTCGTCGTCTGCTCAATCGTTCACTGCACGTTCGCTGCGCGAACCAAACTATCATTTAGTTATTGGTGCGAAACAGAAAAGGAAACGAAGGCGGAGTTCAATCGAGGGTCGTTCGCCCGTTCTCTCAATCGACCGCCGCTGAAGTCGCTGAAAGAGAGCAGTTCACGCGTCACCCTTCTGCCGCAGCAATGCTGAGGCCTTCGCTGCCCACAGTCAAAACGTACAAAGTATTCGTGTTCGGTGCGAAAGGCTGCGGCAAAACATCGATCATTCACCAGGCGTTGTACAGCAAAAAGGCGAAATACCCTTCGCAACAGGTACCCTCGTGTCACTCTCTTCCCTCCACTCTCACTTTCATGTCTTTCGTCAGCTATACGAAGAAACTATCGAAGATGTTTACTCTGCGGTCGTCGACAATGACAGAGGGGGCAAAGAGCGAATCAACTTTTTCGACACCGCCGGTATCGCACTCAATTTCAATTGTGACAGTATTAAAAACTATGTGCTTTGCGCTGACGGTTTGCTGCTCGTCTACGCCATCAACGATAAGGAATCATTTCTAATCGCCGAGCAAATAAAACGAGCGATTGATAAACTCAAAGAAAAGAAAGAGGTTTAATTCGATCGAATTTCAATTGAATTGCACTAATTGTTTATTTTTGGAAACAATGCAGATTCCAATCGTTTGCATCGCAAACAAATTAGACAAATTCAGAGAACGAAAAGTAGATGCAGACGAAGCGATGCATTGGGCGCATAAAGAGCGTGTAAAATTGTTCGAGGTATCGGCTACAGAGAGGAAAACGCTGATCGAACCGCTCATCCACATCGCGTCGAAATTGAATCCTCCTCAAAGTGAGATTCAATATTCAATATCTCAAAATTTGACACCTTTTTTCTTCGAAAAATAGACAAATCCGCATTTCCACAATTGGGTCGAAAAGCAAAAGGGGCATCGAATATAACAATGGAACTGTGAAATGCTGGATTCCTAAATTCTAAACAAATTGAGCGCTTAGATTAGATTAACTTATCGCGAAGAGTCTAATTTTTCAAGGCAAATGAAAAGCAAATGTTGCACGTTGCTCAGCAAAGAATTGAGTTTGTAACATTTTCAATCGAGTTTATTTCTTGATTTTTCAAAAATCATCATTTGTACAATGAAAACAATACAGAAATCGAAGTAACAATAACCAAATCTGAATTCTTCGAATTTATTTTTTTAAACAAAGAATGTTGAACAAATAAATCGTAGCGCTGTTGAAGCAGACTATTTCGGAACTGTTTCGTCGTCGATGAAAACAAACGAAAAGGAAATTGAAAAAACAAACGCAAAACAATTCGCGGAACTTGTAAATGCATCGAAAATGGGAGCAAAAATGTTACATTTTTATTGGGCAAATTTCAAAATAATACAACGAAAAGCACGGTTCTTAATCAAAAATCTAACTTTATTTGGATTTAAAGTAAAAAAAGTTGAGCGCTGTTCTAAAAAGAATGTCACCTCAACGAAGACAAAAGCTTACCCAAAAATAACATGTTTAATTTCAAAATGCGTTTTCTTACGTTAGTTCTTATTCGTGGAAGTTTCACGTTTTGTCATTTTTTTATCTTTTCACTTTAGACACTACGGAAAAAATAAGAGAATGAGGTTACATTCTGAAGAAGAGCACGCAAAATTTATGTCCAAATACAGTACATGTTCATTATTCCTGAAAATAAAAAAATGAATTAGATAAACATCATCATTAACAACAATTTACCTTTGCTTCGCTTAGGTTGTTTATATTAGTTTTTAAATGGTTACTTTGCAGAGAATTATCCACCAAACTTTTATCAACTGATCGTTCTGTTTGCTGTTTCTTTAATTCAAAATCAATTAACTGCTTACAAACAATTTAAAAATTGCATACCTCAAGATGTGTCAATTCGGTTGTTGACTCATTTGAATTTATTTTGTTTGTTTTTAAACTCTTAACTTTCGTTGAACTTTCTGTTTCATCCTCGAGAGCACGTTTGGTTCCCTGTTAAAGTTCTTCATTAGTTACGGTGCAAAAACAAATGATATTACTTTTAATTGATTTAAGTCATTTGTTTTTAAACTCTTAACTTTCGTTGAACTTTCGGTGTCATCCTCGCTAGCACGTTTGGTTCCCTGTTAAAGTTCTTCATTAGTTACGGTGCAAAAACAAATGATTTTACTTTTAATTGATTTAGGTCATTGTTTGCAATTGTTTCGTTAGTTTTCACATGTTTTATGGATCGATTCTCTGGATTTTTATCTTCTTGAGGACGCTTCTTCACCTGTAAAAGTTCATAACAATTGTTAACAATAAAATGCAACAGATTATAATACTTCTAATTGTTCCGAGCCATTGTTTTGAACTGATTGATCCATTTGCTCTTCTGGGATTTTCTCTTCTAATTCGGTGAGCTTTTTATTTGACTGCAAAAAAACATGGAACCATTCATTATTAAAGTGTTTGAATTACCTTGTTATTTGTAGAGGCAACTTCGTCCTCTTGTCCTGAGACGAAAGATGAGTTTGTATCTCCGTCTCGGAGCTGCACAGGACTTGCTGGTGGCTAAGAAAAAGTAGACGCAAAGTTTCATTTCTGAATGAGATCACTATCCTTTATTGCACATTCTCGAACGAAAAATCGAAGCAAAGTACGAATGCAAAGCAGAAAAGCAGGAGTTCGACGAAAAGAGGCTTCATTAGCATCAAAAAATTTGATGCTTCTAGCGAAGTAAACAAACGTTTAAAAGTAAGCATTTTCTAAAGTGTTTTACTTAAAATCCATATATTTCTCAGCGATATGTCATTTAACTCGATAAAAGAATGAAAAATTTTCTCTAAAAGCCAGAGCTAAATTAAAATCAGCTTTTCATAACGTTATTGCATGTAAAATTTAATTAGAAAATTTTGTATTTGTTTATGTTTAAATCAATGAAATAAGCTTTGTTCATATTAACGGTAACTTAATAAACAAAATGAGTAGACAGCGGAAGAGGTAGATATGTTAAAAAATAAGCGAAACTATAGAAGCAGAAGAAAAGAAAACAACACAAGTTAAAAACAAAGAATTGTACTCAATTCAAAATATCACAGAATAAATAATTGGTAAAAACAATATGGTCGCAGACGATCACTGGAAGCCAAAGCCACAACATTCCAAATTCTGCGATTCTAGGAATGCGATTAATTAATCATTTAATTACCTTTCCTGATTTTGGTGTCTTTTTCAATACTTCTGGAGGGAGGTAAGAACTCAGCTCTTTCCGTTTAACGTGTTTTGTGTCAATTTTCATATCTTCTCTATATCTTTGAGACTGAATTGCTGTTTGCCGCACTGTTTATTAGTTATAATAAAAATTTAGTTTAAAAAATTAATACAAAATACAGATTACCTGTTTCGATGAAAATACGAATGTCTGTAGTTAAATCTATATTCACAACTTCGCTTTTATCGAACTGCAATCCAATAAACCACATTGTTTCGACATTCTCTGAATTGGATTTTTCCGAGTTTGAATTTGAATCTTCATTAGCATTTGAAACAGTTCTAGTGTAAGTGTTTGGATTAACGTGAGCTAATTTGATACACTTATGCTTTTCGAGAGAATGAACTAGAAAAAAAAGATAAATTATTTCACTTGAATTTAAAAACCACAAGATACCTAATAATCTTATTTTTGACTCAACCAGACCGATCCATTCGGGTTGAGATGTGATAATTAATGCGATGAAATGTCGGTATTTTGAGAAAAAATTTACAGGTTCGAAAAGATCTTTCCATTCAGCTTTACCTGTTTATAACCAAATGGAGTGTTAATAACTAGCGAAATGTAGATATTTACTATATTACTCACCAGCTGCAATGGAATCACAAATGGCGAGCGCATTCTTAAATTCGTTAATGATTATTGTTCGGGTAGAAGTTGTAACATTGAATGTACTATTCTGCTGAGGATATGCAGGAGTTATGATGGGCATTAAATGGTACCTGTCTGAAAGATTAACCCTTGGATCCCAAACTGGTAAACCTGCAAATAAAACCATTTACACACGAAACAATAATAAAGAAAATACCTAAATTCCCTGTTTCTTCTTTCATATTACGTAATAGTACAGGTTTAGGCCAAGGCCATTGACTGAAAACTAGGAAAAATTTGTGAACCAAGGTGGATGCAACAGCATTTGGATACAATTGACACGTTCTAGCAACTAACATAGCCCATGAAACACCACCTTTATTTTCACAAAGAAATAATACAATAAAAATTTGTTTACATTTGCTGTATAAAAATCTTCGAACACTAAGGGGACGAAGCGAATACCTAAATATCCAAGAGCATTAGAATAAATACCCATCCGTTTGGCCCAGAATTTAATTGCTCTTAAAGCCAGACGAAATGACTCGTGGTTTGGTACCAGTTGAAGAATGTCGTCGGTAACGCGACAACCATTCAAAGAGCGAACGCATTTTTGTTCCAAATTGCGAAGAAGTTCCCTATTACTAGTGTC
>NCKU01004683.1:0-11758 GCA_003675995.1 Dinothrombium tinctorium
ATTTGTAATAAATTAATGCATGCTTAGTATGTTGCAGTTAAGTATCCTTTTCGCGGTAGTATACTTTTTTCTGTCGGGACTAGTACACATTTAAAAAATTTTCTCTTATCAAAATCTTGAGATGAATCTTGAGATTTGTAATCAAGTTTTTTTTCTAATGACTTTTACTTTACTCCAACGATTCCTGATAATTCGCTCGTGACTTTCTGAAAAATATCATCTTGATATTGGCGAGAAAATCCTTTTAAAATTTCAATGAAATTGAGATAATCCATGTATAAAAAGTAATTCAGATTCATTATTGATCTTCATTATTGATTAAATTTAATGCATCGCTGACAATTGCTGTTTTGTCATATTCAAAGTTTTTATCATTTTGAAAATCAAATCTTATACAAATTATTTTAATAAAACAGAACATTTTTTCTAAAACTTTCACTAAACAAAGTATTTGTTGCTATTACTAGAAATGCATTTCCTTTTTTATTAAATTTGCTCTTTGAAAAAAGATGATTCAAATTTCTGATTTTGTATTTTCATTCACAAAATTTTATGACAATATTTGCTTTTTATGTGATTTATGTGCTTATGTGCTAATTTTGGAAAATATATGCTTTATGTGCTTTTTGACATGCTGATTTTTTAAAAATTTCATATTTTGGTAATTATAAAACCGTATAAGTCATTTTATGGCCTCAGTAAAAAATATGTGATCACATAAAATTTTTGTCTCTAGTTATAATTTTTATTCAATAAAAAATTTAATTCAGCTTTTCGTAAAAAAAAACACGCGCTCTAATTCTGCTTTGCGCTTTAATTTTGTTTGAATTATCTATTGTTTATAAACACCATTGCTTAAGAGATTCAATCTCGTTGACAAATACAATAGCTCATCACTTAAATAGATTGAACATTGATTAAATTGATGTCTAATCAGAAGTTAGTTGCTTCGCAATTCTAAGCAATAAAGCGTTCAACTTCAAAAGTACGAATCTTTAAGTGGGGAATGTAGGAAGTAGGAAGAGACTTTTAGCTATGCAGCTTAAATTTATGCATTGTATCAAAGAAATTGATGCGCTAATTGAAAACAAAGAATGAAAATGCTCACAAACATAAACACTACATTAATTTACTTAAAACTATTTAAACGGTTCACGATTTATTCATTTGAGTTTACTTGCAGAGCGAACAAAAAGTTCTGATAAAGGCTAGTTTAAAAACATAATACAGCACCCATCGACACGTGACATTTGCTATTGTTATGTCATTAAGCACAAACCTCTGTCTAAACGAAACTTTTTGTTCTTTCTGTAAATTTAAGCCTGTATTTTGCTTTTACAAATACAAAAGTGGCAATCATCTAGACCATTTAATTAAGCTAATTTACAAAATTACCATTGATCGACATTATAAAAATATGAGATGATAATTGATGCTAATTTTTTACTTAATTTAAAATTTTTACAATATTTGCGCTTCACGAATCAAATGAAAATAAAACAGAAAGAAATTGATGAAATATTGCTCAATCAATATGAAAATTGCTTATTTATTCGACTTTTGACTTCGTAATAGAAAAATTGACAAAGTCGAAAAATTTGTTTGATTTTTTAATGATTCACTTTGGTGATAAAAAGATTACATGAAACTTTTGACAACATAAGTGCTTTTCTCTTTTTTTCCAGATTCCTGCTATTGAAGTCGAACGCTAGAAATGCTTTTTTCTTATTTCATTTTGCTTTAACGAAATCCGTTACTCTTTGAATGTGCGAAATCGGTATGCTGTAAACTTTTTCTTAATTAGAACTGTCACCTAGTTTCTCTTGAACAATCTTTGATCTTTTTTCTTTACAGAGTGTAAGTTTCGAAACGTCTTTCTTTAATAGCTTTTGACCACTTTATTTAATAATTTTGAACATTTGGACAATGATGCAATAGCATTAGCGAAACATAACGAGTCGTAAAAGCAGACAAAACGGTTCACATGATCAAAAATGCGAGCATTTTTCGCAAACATGCCGTTTTAAACCCGAAAACGTTTTTTCAGTGAATTTATTTAATAAATTAAAATATTCGTTTTATTTTTGTGGTAAATACGAAAGAAATGACATAGCATTGTTCAAAAGGTAAAAAATTTGTTAAAAATTTTGAAAAATAAGCCATTGTCTGGGAATTTCAGTGAAACATTATTAACTGATGAATACCAATCTAAAATCTCAACTAAATCGAATTCTATTTTGTCTGAATATCAAAGAAATAACAAAGAAGAAAAAATTTCAATAAAAATTAAATACAATAAATTCTAGCCTAACGGCAAGAAAATTCGGAAGCCGGCCGTAAAAAATTACTCATTTTTAAAGCCTCTTGAGTAAAATTTTAATAAACGAGTTGAATTTTGCACTTAGCATAACTTATTGATCTGTCAACATCAATCAACAGAAATTTATCTCATAGTTGACACGGTGACCAGTTTTAAAAACCATATAAAACCCTGATTTGAATATTTCTGGTGAAAAAGAACTGGCAGGAGATCCATTTCAAAAGCAAAAGATCGCCATTCGGTTTCCGCTTTATTTTAAAAAAGTGATTGATCTTTTTATTTTCACGCACAATGAAACCGCATTTGTGTATTTAGACATTAAAACACATTCTCACCAAACTCCGCGGACTTGACCGATTTAGTTAATTTTTTGGTTGGATTTTGTTCCAAACGCATATGTCAAAAAGAAATAGCTAATTTTTGAGCAAAAGTTAAACAGAAATGGTGATCGGAAACAGAGTTAATATTAATTTGATAATCTGGAGTGCGGATTTACTGCGCCGATCTTCTATCTTCTTGCGTAGTTTAATTTTAAAAGAATTTTTCTAATAAAGACCTTCAAATAACAATTGACCGCTTGATTAAATATATTTCGTTTGAATATGTTCAAAATATTGCGGCAAACCATGCCTTCTCGGGTAATTCACCTGAAGATCAATAAATTGGCCATTTTTAAAAAAAATTGGTGAAAAAGTGCTTTGCGGGTGATAAACTTTCATAAATTTGACCTATTGAATTGTTAGAGCTCAATTTTACAAAGTTATTAAAGAAAAGATAGTGGACGTCTCAAAAGTTGCACCCTGTATTGTAGCAAGCTTTTTACTAATGTAATAAAATAAATCGCTTGAAGTAATATCTTTTTGTCTCTGTCTTTATCTTTTTCTTGATTTGCTTAAGATATAAAAATAAAATTTAAAAAATTATCTATATGAAGGTTAGTTGAAAATTCTAAAATAAAAATGTTTATCAGGCAATTCTGTTGTTTAAACAATAAAAATATAAAAGAAGTTAAATTCGATACCATCTAAAATGAATGATCCAAAATTGACCGAGAAAGTTTTTATCTGTTCAAATGTTTATATTGAAGCTTATTTCAATGTTATTATTGATTTTTTTTTAAACTTAAGCGAAATTTTGGAATAAAAAATCACTTTTTTAAATAAATCTGATTTTTGTTATGGGTTCATTGTCAATGGTATTAACAAAGTATTGAAGAGTGAAAATTTTTTAAAGCCAATCATTTTCGCTTGATCTAAACCAACAAAGAATGTAACAGAAGACATAAATTTGACTCTAACTTTCTAAAATCATTTAGAAAAGGCGTAGAAAGGGTGCGCTTATTTAAATTTGCTTCAGTTAAATTTGTTTCGTAGTCAAAAAATTATTATTTAATTTCAGCTCTTTAAATTTCAAATTTTTTGAAAGAGACAGGCAAATTGAATTCATGATATACATATAAACTCAATTTGATAAATTACTTTAGGGTTACAAACGGAAAAATTTCGATCAAGAAATCCCATTCACCATTTAAAAATTTCTTCCAATTAAAATAATTTTTTTCTATATTCAACTTAATATGTAATAGATTAGTGAATGAGAATCAGGATCATTGAATGAGATCACTGAAGGTTAAGACAGCATAGCTATGATTTCTATCGCTCGAAGAGCTTATGACCAGACAGCTAAGAATCCATAGTGCTGCACTTCTAAGTTTCTGATATTTATTTCCTACCATAATTTTACGGCAGGGAGTTGCTTTTCAGCGATTGTAGGTTCAATGTATCAACCTCGCGTATCAATATCGTTAGCTTCTGCTTCTCGTGATGAATTTAAAGAATAAAGTTTTAGTAAACATTTTATTGGTTACATTTTTAAAAATGATTTGTTTGTTGTAACCGTTTCGCCACCGGTTGTAGCCGTAATCGGCGGTTCTTGACTTTGTTACCGTAACCGTTTTAAAACCGGAACAGTACGGTTACGGGCTTACGTAAAAAACCGTAACCGTTTCACTCCCTACTAAATAGAGATTTTTTTTCAAAAAGCATTCGACTTAAATATTTCAAATGTTAATCTTCCTATCAATAAGTATTTGAATCTTCAACCGTTAGTTTTTTGTTCGATTTAATCTAGAAGAATAGTTAAAAAATGGACCACAAAATGAAGCTAACTACGAAGAAAAGATGAGGACGATGCTTAATTTTATTTTGCGTTTCAATGAATTTTGTTTTTTGGAAACTTTAGTTTATGCTTATTTCAAGCACAACTCGAAGCGAAATAATATTTACGGTTCAACGCGAGATTTACATTATAGCTTTGCGTTCGACATTCATCATTATCGAAATTTGCGCAAATATCTTTTCAACGAATAAAATTACTTTTCAGAAAAGTAAAAAAGCTTTGCGGCTAAAAAACGCCATTTCTAGCGGCTATTTTTTAATTATTTTTGGGATGATTGAAATAAATAAATTAATCGCGCTCATTACTTCTGCAATTAGCTCTGTTTTAAAGCTAATGCAAGTTGAGGACAAATGAAGTTTTGCGATAATTGCTTCTTTTGCGGTAAATCATAAATTTTGTTCATCACAATTCATGAATTGAAAAACTTCTATAAAATAATTGATTACAGGGTTAAAGAGTTTTGAACTCGTTTAAGTTTAATTAAAAGCGTAAAAGCGTTTCTCCGACAGTTTCTTTTGATAAAAAATTAAATTTCAGATTTTGTAGTGTTTCGTTAAAAAAAAAATTAATTGATTTATCTGAAAAAATGTTCAAAAAAGACGACAATCAATTCGAATTAAGTGAAATTTCATTTTTATTGCATTAAAGAATTTAAATATAATTGTTATTCAAAGCTTGTAACCTGTAATCAGTGATTACTGATCACTCAACTCTTTTCTGAAGAGAATTAAGAGTTTGAATTTTAAGTTGAGAGCTCTAGACATTGAATCTCGAATCAAATTTCTTTTCTCCAATTTTTTTTTTCTTGAGAAATTCAAACAAAATATGATCTGAATTTAATTTAGAAAGAATTTTATGTGAAAAATTGGATTTGAGCTCATCTTTGAGACCTTCCTCGAGCGTCATTTTTCATTTTTGCACTAAAATGATTAAATATTCAAGAAATCTAGTGTAATTTCTGATTAAAAAGTGCGATTAAGCTTAATTGCACTGGCGATTTAAATAAGTTTTAAAGAAAATAACAACTAATGAAATTGCAGAAGTATTTAAATTAAAGTTGAATTTAAAATGTAAAAAGATAAAAAGTCGAATTCAACATTTCTTTTCTAGAATCGAATTAAGTTTTAAGATTAACGTTTCTACTTGCGTTAAAGATTTTATTGCTTTACTTTTCCCTGAACAAGAAACTTAAATCACATAAATAATTTAATTAACCTTTTTATATTAACTAGAGGCTGGTCGATTTTTAAAATTGTCCATTTGCAATTAAACGTATTTAATAGCTTAGTGAATCAATTTACTGTATATCCCCAGATTATATGCCATGGCACTAACCTCGAATGGAGTACGATTTGCTTAAAAATGAAAAAAATACTTTCTGTTACTGGCAATGATCCCAGAGAAAATAAAGGTCACCATGGCACTAAACCTCGAGGGAAAGCGACGGGTGGCAGAACCTCACACTAGAGTGCCATGGTATATAATCTGACGATATACGCTAATTTGGTTTTGCTTCAATTTATTTCTTGTATTCACTTCCAATCACTTCACTTTAATCTCAAGAAAGATCATATCTTAAAAATATTTCATAAACATTTATGATATAATGTCTATTGAACAATTAGTTTTAATCGCGTTTACACATAAAGCTACAATTAAAAATGTTAAAAATCAATTAAATGAAGTTATTTCGAAAGCGCCTTTCTAACAACATATGCATTGCTGGATAGGGCCATTCAGAATAAATTTATTCAATTGTTAATCATTTATTTGTACTAATTCGTTCGAAAATCCCTTTAAAGCTACTAAGCTTCCAATGGTTTAATAAAATGCTCTTAAGTAATATATGAAAATGACAGCAATTTTAATTTTTTAGTTGTTGTAAAGATTTGCATTTATTTTCTTTTATTAATAATCATTCATGTCATTCTGATTTATTTTCATTGAATTTTTATTTTTTAAGTATTTTTAAAGAAACGTGGAAATAATTTAATATTCAAGTCAAAATCAATATTTTAATCGTGATTTGCTCAAGATTGAACAGAATATAAAATTGTATTGTGCTTTGTTTTACCATTTTATCGAAACGAGAACAGACGAAATTTTTGCTAACACAATTTTGTAACACGTGCCTTCGCAAAAATTAAAATTAAATTTCAAAGCTGTTGTTCAACCACGAGAATACTAATTAGCGTTGAAACGTAATTACATTAAAAGCATGAAACCACAATTTGTGTTGATTGTAAAACTTTTTTCTTCTGAAACAAACTCGCAATAAATCAATTAAAACTTTTTGTTCAAAGCAAATCGTTTTTTAAAAACTCAAAATTTTAAGCTTTTTTTGTTTTTCAAATTAAAAACTGTCGAAAATGTTTTATTAAGCGTTTAATTGAACTTAAAACGAGTTTAAAAATTGTTTTTGCTTAGCAGGTTATTAATTATCGCAACTCTTATCATTTATTTTCTTTTCATAAATATTAATAAATTATACTTTTATGAATCGCATAAAGAAGCTAAACTTCATTTGTCCTCAGCTTTAAATACAGTGAGTTAATTGCACACTTAATGAACACGATTTATTTAATTTTTTCAACCGAAAATAAGTTCACTTTAACAATATTTCAATGGTTATATATAATTCAAGAAGATTATGCTTTCGAAAAGGTTCCCTTAAGAGATTTAACCTTCTTTAAGTGGCAGTGTTAAACTCAAACTTTTGCTTATTCTCGCTAGATAACGATTATTTTCTTCAATGCGTAGAGATCTGCGCAAAATTTTATTAAAAAAAAAAAAATTAATAACTTTGTGAACTTGATAGATAGTAATTTTAGCTTCATAGCGAACTTAATATTTCGCTTCGAGTTGTATTCAACCATTTAGCACTTTAAAGATAAGTCGAGAAAAAGAAAACTTAATCAACAAAATGGAACAAAGAAACGGTAAATTTTATTACCTAATTTTTTAATGCGTCTCAAATTTCTACTGATCGTCCTATTTTCAATGATCGTGCTTTGCTTGCTTTGAACAAACAAGAAAGAATAAAAAATTGCTTGTGAAAAACTAGTGATGCCTGGCTCCGTTTATTAGTCCAATTTTTAAGCTTAAACTTTTTTTGCAGTGTTAACTCTTCTCAAATTTCTAGAGTGAAAATTTAAATCAAAGATTAGAAGCGAGATAAGATTTGAAATTAAAATAATTCGAAAAAGTATGAAAAGAGATGCATGCAACTAATCATTAACTCGAGATTAAGGTGTGCCTTAATAATTGAAGAAAAAAGAAATGAGGAAATGCTTCAAAGCTGTTAAAACTGCGAAAAGACAATTCGGCAGAATTCAACATTTTTCTTCGAGCTTTTAATATCGACAATTAATGTTATGCCATAATGAGAAGCAAAAAGTCAAGTGCAAAAAGTAGAAGCTCACGGCAAAATTTTAGTCTCAAATAATTTTTGTACTTTCGAATATTAAAATGTCAAAAGTTGAATTTTCTCGACGCGTACATTTCTCTAAAAATTTTTGAATTTAGTCCGAAAAATCATTGAAAATAAAAATTTATTCTCCTGATTCACTTGATATGATATAATTATCATATAGCTTCTTTAGCACCGGATCTATTTATAATCTCATGAAAACATATATTTACACATAAAAATGAGGATTGATTTTAACTTTTGAAATTTATTAATTTCTTTAAAAGATTATTCAAGGGACTAAAACTGTGATATTAATAATTTATTTGAATTTAAAATTCTTGTGATTCATTTTCTCTAGAATTTGCTTTCTTTTATTTAATCTTTTTTAAGATTTCAGAATTTAAACTTTTTTTCTACTAAAGGTATCGTGTCACAGTATCTTTGCATTCGGTGAGGTGCAGTAATGCATAAAAATCATCATTCGACAAAAAATTTTGATATTATCGCTGAATTTGTGCAATAAATGCAGTGAAATAATTTCGAGTTTTATTCGCTATGAAGAAACGAAGAAAAAAACCTTTTTTCAACCACTTTGCATTGAATTACTTCTCTTTGACTATATTTCATTTGCTCAATTAACAGAGAATATTGCAGCCGAAAAGTTTACCTCTCATTTGTTTTCACTTGAAAGCAAAGTGAGTGAGCGAGTGAGTGAGAGAGAATGGCGAGTTAATAGTATCAGAAGTGATTTAAGCATGAGGCGTTGATCATTAATCGAGAAACAGGTTCATTAACTTTTTGAATTGTTTCTTTGCTTCATTTAATTCTGTTCGAATATCGAGAAGAAGCAAAAGATTTTGGCGCAACTAAATTTTCCAGACTCATTAGTTGGATTCGGCCTTAGATCTTGATTCGCCTATAAATTTAAACGGAGCGCAGCTTTAATCTTTTCATCGATTAGTTTTTGTAAAAAAATTTATAGGTTGAGTAATTACTATTGAGCGTCAAAATCGTGGTCTTGAATGTATCAAACAGACGGCAAACAGTTAACATTGTAAACATTTTAAAATTAAATTAAAATCAACATCAGCGTACCGCGTAATGTGTTTTTTGACCGCATTTCGGAAACACCGCAAGCGTTTAGCAAAATAATGTTTCAACATAAAAATGAAAAGTTTAACTTTTAAACAAACAAATAAAGTCAGCAAAGTAAGAAAACGGTTAAGTAGCAGAAAAAAAGCTTGAAACGCTTATTTTCAAGTGAGTGAAAATTATTTTATCACCTCATTGTGTGATAAACTGACTGTAAATTTCAAATGTGCGACAGAAAACAATGCGATTTAAAATATGAGCAATTTCACGCAATCGATAACAGAGAAAAAAAATCGTAAAATTAAAAGAGGCGAAAATCCTTTGCAAAGGTTTTGAAAAGCTACTTTTGAAAGGCGAACACTCGACTGCAAAATGCTCAAATCAATTGAACTCAACTTGAAATGGAAATCTAATCTCTATCCTTGCTGCCTTATCAGCTACAATTGAACCGAGAACAGAAGGCGAAAGTTAGCAGAAGGAAAAGACGGCAATCAAATTGCGGTTAGCGAGCATTTATTAAGCTGCTTATTCAGACACCGCACAGCGGATAGCGAACGTTAGCGCATTTATAATCATTTTTTAGTCGTGGTTTTTCAAAATCCTCGGTGCAGAGTGTGCGCGCGGAAACCGTTGCGGCGATTACACAATGGCATCCAACGATCAGCAAAACGGTTTAAGCGAAACAAGGCCGACTGCCGAATCGGGTGGGAAGAAAAGGGTGATCATTGTGGGTGCCGGTATTGCCGGCATCTCCGCAGCTGTTAAATTAAACGAATACGAGGTAAAAGATGTGCTTGTGTTGGAGGCTATGTCGAGAATCGGTGGTCGTATTCATACAGTAAATTACGGTATTTCTTGGAATTGATGTGTTTACGACTTAATTTCATTGCTCTCACACTATCAGGCGATGGAGTGATCGAAATGGGTGCGTCGTGGCTGCACGGTGAGGAAGGAAATGTGCTTTACGATTTAGCTCGTGAACAGCATTTAATTGCCGATCCTTTCGAGGACGCTAGCGTTGAAGGCGAAGGCAGGTTTTGCACCGATTACGGTCAAATACTCGATTACGAGGCGGTTAAAGATGTGATCATGTATTTGGACGGAATTAAAGAGGATCTTTCGAATGGAAGCTACAACAATGATAATCAAACTCAGTCTGCAGGACACGTTTTTCGTGAGAAGTATCAAGAATATATAGACGAGAAGATAAGTCCTTTTCACGATCTTAAAATTCTGTGGGGATTGTTCAATTGGTATATGAAATTCGAAAAGATCGACAACGCGTGTGCCAATTTAGATGATGTTTCGATTAAGACATACTCAGAATGGTCTGAGTGCGAAGGTGTGCAATTGATTAATTTCAAAAATGGTTTTCAATCGGTGGTGAATTTGTTGGTGCAACATTTGCCCGAAGGTACAATAAAACTAGATCATAATGTTGAAAAAATTAATTACGATGAAGATGCAGTCAAAATCACGCTCGAAAATGGCGATACTTTTGAAGCCGAACATGTTATAGTCACTTGCTCGATAGGTTTTCTAAAGGATAATTACGAAGATTTATTTTATCCTCCGCTTAGCCATCGCAAAGTAGAAGCAATAGAAAACGCTGGCTTCGGGACAATCAATAAGATATACATCGAGTTCGAAGAGCCTTTCTGGACCAAACAGGATCTCGGTTTTCAATTAATATGGACCAATGAAGAGCGCGAAGATTTACCCTCATGGGTGTACGACATATCTGGCTTCGATATCGTTAGAGGACAGCCGAATTTGTTACTTTGTTGGATCGGTGGTCAAGGCGCCGAAGACGTTGAGTTAGAAAGTGACGATGTTGTTGTTTCTGTATTTATAGAAGTGTTGAGAATGTTTCAAAAAAATTTAGACATAACAAAAGCGACTAATGTGATACGTTCGCGATGGAAGAGTAATAAGTACATAAGAGGAGCGTACAGCCATCACAGTATCGAATACGAGCGCAAGAATTTAACAAACGATGATCTCGTCGAGCCAATCGCGAGAGAAGTGGAAGTGAACGAGAAGCGAGTATTGCGACCAGTGATACTCTTCGCGGGCGAAGCAACTGATCGCAATTATTATTCGACGGCACACGGCGCGCTTGTATCTGGTCTCCGCGAGGCTCAAAGAATCATCGATTATTACAAGCAATTAGAAGAGTGAAATTAGCAATTAAATTTTTTTCTCATCTGATTTCGATTTTTTATTGCTTGATAATAATTTTCTCGCAGCGTTCGTTGTAATGAGGTTTCTATTGAATCGACCTCAAAACTCAAAAAGTAACAATCAAAAATATCACAAATGTTATCTCATTTTTTTCTCGATATTCTGTACAACAAAAACACAACTTTATACAACGAAATGTGTGTAAAAATGGCATCGATAAAAGAGATATGATCGCGGAAAAGGAAGACCGTTCGTTCATTCGACGAAAATTTGAATCAGTCTTGTAAGACTGAGCGATCCGCACCGAAGCTCTCGTCTGCCGATTCCGAGTGGACGGTAACTACCAGAAGTCAACAACGGTTACTTCGTAACGCTAATTAATTGCTTTCTATAATGAACTGCGAAGTGATGAGTACTTTGCTGCTTATTCGCAATCATTTGGCACTTGAATTGTGAACATTATCCCAACGGTTGAGTCTCTTTCATCAACCACTGATACCCGTTTGTGCGTCCTTGCTCTTTCAGAGCTTTGCCGACCACTTCTCTGCATGTCTGATGATAACTATCCAACC
>NCKU01004684.1:0-11753 GCA_003675995.1 Dinothrombium tinctorium
TGTAAAATTGGCTCAATTATATTTTCAAATTGCCTTTATCATTATAACACAAGTAGCAATTGAATTTTCGCTCTAAATTATTGCTTCATTTGCTGTGCTCTGTAATACTTTCGCATCAATTTTGATTTAACTTTACTCGCTTCAAATTTCGAACACATAAACTAGTATACGAGCAGCTTAACTAATTAGAAGCAAAGTAAAAGAAAATTTTTGTTTGATAATATTTCAATGTAAAAAAAATTGTTTTATGCAGCTGAATAATCGATTTTAAGTTTTTTATTTTTGTGCTAAGGTTACAGTGCTAAGATACAACTAAAATTAAATTGAATTATATGTTAAAAATGAATCAATATCTAAAGTGCACATTAGAGACATCATATATATCAACAACAGTCACTGTACGAAGAATTACCATGTAAATCTTTGTACTTTGCTTTTTGCAATTGCAGCAAAACATGACCAAATGGCTATCGTCAATGCATTAGCAATACTTGTTCATAAAAACACTTCGCTCAATTCACATTCGGGCCTTTTGCCAAACATTAGTATGTTCGAAACTTTACTCGGATGAGAGCTCGGTACAACCGCTTTCATTACTTTACCATGCCTCTCACCTCGATACCAACACAAGTACTTTCTTTACTTTCTCAATGTTTTGTTAAATTTATTTTGTTTATTCTCGCGATACATTTTATGCTGGTGTGTTTCGTAATTAATTTACTCTCGATTTTGACCATAAAATCTGTTGTTCACCATTGGAACCACCATTCTTATAACGTCAATATTGTTAATATTTCGCGTAACGTCGGTTCTTCAATCGTGACTGTGAGAAAATGGTCAAAAGCTGGCAAACAAAGGCAACAATTAAATTCAAAAATGTAAGTTGTCGAAAAATATTTTACTCTAGTCTACGAAAAGTACAAATTAAAAAATGTTTTAACAGAGTTCCATCTTTATATTCTTATAAAATTTATCTTCCTTTTGTTTTAAAATATTTTCAAAATAAATCAAAATAATATTCAGTCCTATTTTATGCTTTTTGCTTTAAGTTTTTTTTTCTATATTAGTGTTAAATTTCTTCAAAATCCATACAAGTTTATGTCAAGTAGTTTAGGCATTTTTTAGCATTTAAAAAAAATTGCTAAATGCGCTTTTACAACACACGAAAGCAATTCTTGTAAAGTATGAGCACTTTGGAAAAATTCAGGGAAAAGTTCTAAAATTAAGTCAATATTTTGAACAAACTACTTAAGCGATTAATTTTATTTTCTCTTAACTTTCTCCAATTTATAAATGGTTTAGTTAGAATAATGATCATAATAAATGAGAACAAAAAGGTAGTTTACTCTTAATTGATTTTAAATTTTTTTATGTTACATTTGTGAAACTTAATTTCGTTCGCCTTCTTTTGACACTTCTATTAGAGAAATGAAAATGTTTAAGAAATTTCATTTTTAAAATCGTGTGATCACTAATCACAATTTCCATAAAAACAATTTTACGAATTAATTGATAGGTCGAATTTTGGCAACTAGAAACAAATGTTAAACCAAAATGTTGCAGTGAATTTCGGGAAATTTCGGGCCGAGTTTTGGACGCGATTGTGTTTTCCTTTTCATATTTCTATCTCTAATGTAAATGCGTGTTGAAACAGCTTTGATAATTAAATTTTTCGAATCAATAAAAAAAAGTTGATTCGCATTTTCTCTAAACGAGTGCTTTATTGTGAATGACAAAAGCATCATTTTTCAATGGAAACAAGCGAATGGCTTTCACTCTTAAATAATACAACCGTCAGGTTAAATAATGAATGATGTGTCACATTGCAGTGAACATTATATTCGAATCTTGAGCTGCTACTGCAAGACATGAAGCGACATTTCGACCGTAAAAGTATCCAAAAATCAAAGCCAATTGCAAAGTGAGGCGAATAGAAAAGAAATTCTTGCGATTTGAATCAATGAATTCATGTTCGTTCTTAATCGATCTCAAAAATGAACGTTGAATTGCTTTTCAAATTCAATTTAGAAATGATTTAAGGCGAATTTTATTTAAGGCTTATTTAAAACAGTTCAAAAATTCAATCTTAAACATTTTGCTAAAAATAAAAATTAATTTAACTCAACCATTTTAGTGCCAAATTTTTTAGTTTAGAAAATTTTTTTGTTCATTTAAATATTAACAAAAAAAAAAGATTTTCAACTAATTGCTGTTAGCAAAGCTACGCTATTCACAAACGCAAAATATTTTTGATTTTTCATTTAAATTGCTTCACTAAGAAAGTAAATTAAGCAAAAAAAAAGTTTCAAAATGATTGCTTTTTAAGGTTTTGACATAAAAAAGCAAAAAATTTTTCGATAAAATCACAAATTTTGTTAATGTTGAAGTTTTTTTCTTTAGTAATCGTTGTTAATATGACAATTTTCATAACCTTATTTTGAATAAAATAATCATCGTTATCTTCAAAACATTTTTAATTGAGTTTTGCGCGAATTTGTCTTCACGAAGAAAGTAATTACGTTTTTCTCGTCTAAAAAATAGCTTTAATTTGCATAAAAATCAAAATGAATAAACGCGAAGAGCGAGGAAAATGTTTTTCATTACTCTGCTCATTCAGTTCTAATTTTTGCTTTCGCGATAAGATGCGAAATTCAAACGCGAGCTCTGCGAACGTGGCTCGCAGTTTGTTCGCGCGCACTTGTCTATGTCCTTTCACCGAAATATGAATTAAGCGAGCGATAACTGAATGTTGAACGAGGGACGCAAAAGCTCAAAAGTAATTTAGTTACCATACTCCACTGTCTCGCGAGAAAACAGTTTGATTGCTTTCTTATTGATTACTAATAAAAACCTTTTCAAATGACGGCTTAATAAAGCTGTTCGCTTTAGAATCGGTTTTCGGGAAATTTCGGAAGCGATAATTTTCGCACTTTTCATAACTCATAGCATTCATTACTTGCATTTCACTGTAGTTTAAAGGATCCCTAAAGAGGTAACAGTTTTCATTCAGTCAAAAGTGAAATATTTAGTCTATCGAAACAATATATACACTCAATGACAAATTTTTTGCTTAACTGATTTATACAATTAAATTAATCGTAAACCATTCCGTCATCGACTGTACTTAAAAGTTTACTTTCATTAAAAGTTTTTTCAAAAGATTGTTCCTAAATAGAGTTGTCAAGATACAATTTTTTGTTACGCCACTGTATCTTTCTCAGCGCCACCTGGCGACAAATGAGTTTTTGTCAAAATTTAATTTAAAATTTTAAACAATGTTGACTTTGAATTTTAAACAAGAGTTAATTTAGTGATATTTTAAGAATTAAAATGATAAAATTTAACATTTTCCGCAGTAAAATCTACCTTTACTCAGAAAAAAAGCATAAAATGCGCTTAAATTTTTCACTCGTTCCATTGCTTCTGTAGAGAAGTAAAATTTTCAAATCAATAAAGAATTCATTTTAAACTTACAAGTTCGAAATAGGTTTATACAATCGCATGTAAAAAATTTGCTTGTTATCCAACTTAATCGAAAACTTTTAGCAGAGGGCAAAAGAAATCGTTCATCACATGACATCAAGTTTCTAATTCCTAAGCAAAAATGAGGCAAAATAATTCAAAGTTTCTAACTCATGCTGTACATTGAAAAACTTATTTGAAGAACAAACTTTTGCACATTTTTATGTCATTTGTTTAAAGAGCTGTAAAAGCGAAACTCTTTCGCCTTTTGCAAATATATCGCTGCGCTTTTACTCTTTTTCATTTAAAAGATCGGCGCTTTCACGCTTAATTTAAACGACAAAAAAATTTAACTTGATTAATAAGCAAAATTTGATTTGTGATGATTGGACTTTTGCTCGTATAGTGATAAAAATTTATTATTAATGAATTTTTCCGCTTTATCATTTCGAAAATTGCTTATTGAAACCATCACTAGACACGCGAGAAGAATTGTGGCAAGAAGAATCGGGCGTATGATCTGTTTTATTCCTTTGCTTTTCAGATTAATTGTCTCTTATTTATTCAATGACCAAAAAATTTAAATCAGTTTGACTTTTAAATCGAATAAATTCTAATTTTGAAAAATAAATGAAATCGACTTTGAAGTTGAATTTGTTGCCGCAATGCGTTAAAACCTTTATTTGCACCTTTTCTGATGCGAAATAATGCGTAAACATTATTTTCCCAAAAACTTTTATCACATGTGGGCTTGACGTTGCTGTGTTTTGTTTACAAAGTTTCGTGCGAACTATTTTTAACTGTTTTTCGTCTCAACGCTCAACTGTGTGTGTGTGTGCGTTGTTTGAGTGCATTACCTTTTTTCAATTTCGGTTGAAAAAAAGAGCAATTTAATCAAAAAGATTTATCATTGATTCAGTTCGAGCTTGTCAATTTTGTTTTTGATTTCTCCGCAGTCATTTTTATCCAATTTTTTTGCGTGGTTTTGCTTCTTATTTACTACGGCTACTGAGATATCGACGCGATGGCTTTCGCAAATCAAATAGAAAAATTATATTCAAAGAATTCGATCGCAAGCTTTACGCGACTAATCAATTAAAAGTCACGCCGTTTTTTTTCTTGCTTTTAATCTCGCACTAAAACAAAACTTTTTTTTCTCTTTTCGCCGAGCAAAGTGTCATTTTGTGGTTTTCTTTCGAATCATGTTATTGTGGCATAAATTAAACTATTTCTGCGCTGAAATTTTGGCGACTCGGTCATAAATCACTTTGCGCAATAAATTTAATTTCTTGCAAGAACTTGAATTCGCTGTATTCATCACTAAAAGCATTAATGTAACTCGATTCTCGTGAGATATACGCAGTTTTATTAGTTTCTTGTCGAAACATTACATTTCTATTGCAAATGCATTTAACAATTCCATTATCAACTCGATTGCGTTTTTTGCAGAACACAAGTTTATTCACCGATAGAAAAAAAACTAAAATGATTTTTTGGCTTGATTCGAGTATCGTCGATCTTTAAAAAAACTTTATAAACAAATCGATTTTCGAAAAGCGCACACTTCTCGTGCGAACAGAAATTGTTTGTTACCGAGAGCCTCTTAACTATTTGAGGATATTGAAATATTTTATTAAGCTAAAAAGCTAGGAGATATAATTTCAGTGAATAAATTAATTAATATTTTGATTTTGTGCACAGAGCTTTGCTCAGAAACAAATTTATCGAAACATTGAGATAATTTTGCGAGAAAAGAGCGAAAAACTGCATGAGTTATAAAATGAAAAAAGTAAAATCAATGAATTCAAACAGACGAATGCTTACTTTTTTCTACATTGAATTAAACTTATTAATTTTCTCTTTTTTTCTTTCTGCTATTAAAAAGCTCAATTTTTCAAGTAATATTTTTCTTCTTTTTAAATTTTAAATTTTCTATACCTTATTAAAATAATCGTTCAAATCTCTTGTGTAGAAGATAATTGATCGATCTCAAAGTGTTTAAGCAATCTTGAATCAGGCATTTGAGAAGAAACAAAAAAGCCGACGACTAGTAACAAAATCTTTTCCATTTATCTTAAAGCGATAGTATTCACTCTGAGTACAAATTGATTACCCTAAAATCTTGCGCGTTATCTGACAAAAAAGTAATTTTATTGAGAAAATCGTGGATGAGACATTCAAAATTCATCATCATTAGTTTCAAATGTTGATGAATCAAACAAATCTATGAATTAATTCATTTTCTCTTCTTCTTCATCATTATCAGTTGAATAATCTACTAATTGAACTTCATCGCTGATGTTGTGATAGAAAATTTATAATTTTAAATATTTTTTTTAAAATCGTTTCAAATTTGATATTTTTGTCAACACTGTAATGTAGTGGAAATTTTAAAATGATTCATTCTCAAGTGCAGTAAAAAGCGAGGAAGATATCGAATAAAGCAAATATAACGCTGCCTGAAATGATAATTCAATTATCTTCTTTATATGCATTATTCAACTATATGCAAATCTTATACCAGAATCGCATTTTACTGCTCATTTTTACAATCTTTATTCGTGTGAATGAATGTTTATATGGAATTTGAAATAAGTGAAAACAATTGAAATGATTTTGACGATCATATCTTTTCGCAAAAGGAACAATAAATAATTTTAAAATTTTTCATTTTGATAAGGTAAAATGAAAAGTTTTAAAAATATTTGCGATTTAGCAAATAAGAATGTTTTGAATATTGAAGCTTAAGGAACTGTTTCTGTAGTTATTTTTGAAATAAAAATGCGTATTCTCTTCAAACTGCATAAATCAAAGCTTTGAATTGACAAATTGAAAATGTAGAGTGTCGGAAGAAAGAAACAGAAAGACATATTTGTGTTGCATTGAGAGTTTAGCGAGCAGAAAAACGCCAAAAACGTAATTGAATTCTACTCGCTGAAGGCATTGTAATTTTGCTTATTGCACACACACACACACACACACTAACTCACAAGTAATCTATTCGTATTGCTTTAAGCACCACTGTAAGTCGTATTCATTCGATGATATGCGAACGATCCTCCTTACAGTAGTAGAATGTCATCGATTTTCACTGCTCATCAAACATCAATCTGGAAACAGCTTCTCTTTGAAACTTGAAAAAATTTAATTTAATTTATGACTCTGAATTTTGAATCGCTTCTTTCACTCATTTTTCAAATCTTAAACGTGGTTGAGTTATGTTCTCAAATGACAACTTACAGACAAAGAGATACTTTTGCACTTGTTTTCTTCGTCCAATAAAAAGGCTTTAAGTTTTTTTGCGAACACACAAAATTATCAAATTTTATTTTTTACTTTAAAATTTGATTCTCTTTTCATGCTCAACCATTATCTTATATAGAAAAATTCTTTTTAACAAGAAAGAGAAAAGATTCAGCCAAAAATATGTTTATCCAAGATCGATGTTTGCGCTTAAAGAAGCTCAAGTAAAATGCCTTTTCAGCTGCAAATATCACTCCCAGAATTAATAGTAAGATGTAAATACAAATTTTTTTGCTTAATTATTTTAACATGTTTAAAATTGAAATAAATTTGCGGCTAGCAGCGCTTTTTTATTTGATCAGCTTTTTGAAAAAATTTTTCAAATTAGTAAAGTATAACAAATGGTTCTTCTTCGATTGACAAAGAAATGCTTTCTTAATAATCATAAAAATTTCATTTCAGGATATTTATCAATAAAAATTAAACCTTTAAAAATATTTTTAATTATAAGACTGAAATGCAATTTTTATCTCATTTTCATTTGAATTATTTATCTTTTCTTTTTGATTATAATCCATTTCGATAATTTCTTATAGGATCTTAATTCACTTCTTGCATAAACTTTCCTCTTAATGTCTTTTAAGTCTTATATCTTTCTTCCTAAAGCTTCTATATATAAAGACATCTTTGTTCAGCGTTAGTAGTAAAATTTTCAACTTTCTCCACTAATTTTTGACACTCTTTTCGCTGAAATACTCTTTTCTATGTTTTTATTTTTCAACTTATAAAAGCTCAAGACGTATAATATGTTAGAGGAGATAATTTATCTCAAAAAATATTTTTCCTTTACACATTTATATTGACTTAAACTTCGCTTCAATTCAGTGCCAAGTAGCCAACTCTAATCAGAAAAAAAAATGTAAAAAGCTTATTCTCAATGAATAAAACATTTTAATTTTAAGTTTTTTAATATATTTTTTGGTTACTCGGGCAGCTAGTGTGATAAATGATCATATAAACATTTTTTTGACAGTAAAGCTCTACCAAAATGTTTTGTGATAGCAAAAAATTTGGGCAGCATCTGTACTTTTTCCAAAGTAATGTTCTTAATTTCTTTGTTCAGCTGCTTATTATCATTGAAATAACATAAAAACATTGAAACAATATTAAAAACATTATTAACATTGAAATAACATCTTTCACTCAATATCAACATTTCTTGTATATCTTAATTGTGTTTAGGCACTGTTTTTTACAATCATTTTGTCCGAGTAAATATTTTTACACTAACTCGATATTAATAAGGAGAAAGTTTTTAAATTTATTTCTGCATATCTATTTAAACGTGAAACAGTTAAATTAGCTTAATTTTTTGCCTTTTTTTGAATGACATTATCGAATGAATTTATATTTATGTTGATTTTTTAATTATTTTTGGTCAACTAAGTTTTTTTGTGATTTGAACGAATTTAAAAATCATATCCGAAATCTCAGACTTTAAAATACAGCAACCACGCTAAAATCGGAATCTCTGGATACTCCGGATTGCTTTAATTCCAAAATACTTTTTTATTTTGAGACAAACAATTTTATTCACGTTGTTTTTATGAATAATCACTCAAAGATGTTTGCGCCCTATATGAAATTCTACATCGCTACGATGACAAAATTACGGCCACACAGTTTTTGTATAAAAAATCTTTTCTTGGATTGTTTCACTTTCTGCGCTCTTAGTTACAGCAAGTGATCATGTTGCTTTCATAAATCGATTGCGATTTTATTTTTTCTGTTCACGCAAACTCTGCCAACAAAGACTCAATTTCTTGATTTATGCTCGCGATCAAATTTTGACTTCTATCAGAAGTGAGAATTGATGCAAACTTTAGATGCGATTTTATCGAAAGAGGATCATTACAGAGGCTCTTGTATTTGCACTGAGAGTGAACTAAATGCAGTGTGAATTACTTCTTAAAGTGCATTTTAACTAATGAGTGCAAACGAAAGCGACCAATCAGAGAAATGCCTTACTAAATAAGAAAAAAATTTATTATAATACTAACGTAAGACTAACTAGTAAGATGCACTTCACGTGATTACATTGCAATGCTCGAGTTTTCTATCTGTGCTTTCATTTAAAATATGATTCGAAATTTGTTGATTTTATGTTTTGATAATTTATTAATGCAAAGTGTTTGAATAAATGGTTAGTTGCGTATATTAAACCAAAAAATATTGATTAGAATGAAAATAAAAATTTTTATTTTTTTATCTTTCAAAATCGTAGATAAACTTTGAAAAATCACTTCCAATATCGAAAAAAAACTTAAAAACTTAGAGATTTTTAATTTAATTTAATTTAACAAATCTTTTTCTTTTTGGAAATGTTAGGCTCAAAGTGTAATTAGTTCATTCTTGCAAACTACATAAGTTGACCTATTAAATTTAAAATTTTCATGATTCTTAAAAAATTGAAAAATTCTAGAGCAAAAAAATTAGCAAAATTCAATTATTTGTTCATTTGTTTTGAAATCTTCGGTCCAAAAGCATGAAATTGATTGCTTTAGAATTCGAAAGAACTGACTAGTTAAGATTAATTCATCTCTGGGCATATTTGCTTAACTTATTTTCAGTGCTAATTCGAGTTTTCAAAAAAATGTTTAAATAATATGTTTGAATACATTTGTGAGTATTGAGATTTCACTTAAGTCGTGATCTATGTGAATGCGAAGTAGAATAGGAATAATAAATGAAGACTTTGCAGTTTAGATCTTCTCAACATTAGATTTTAAAACTTATTAAACTTGTATTATTTTCTCTATTTCTTTCTATATAAAATTGAGTCTATTTCTATAGACTATTTTGGACATTTTTAAGTAGACTTTGATTTAAATTTCAGATTCGAATGCAGCATTTTAGAAAATGAGAAAGTGAGCGAAATCGAGTTCTTGATTAAAAGCAAAGGGCAACGAAATCATTATTCTTTCACTCGAATTTATTTTTCAAAAACTTTTGCTCTGTTTTACTTCAAAAGAAAGTGAAAATGAAAGCGAAATGAAATCAAACACCAGCGAATGAATGTGTTTCTGCGAAATATCGCTTATCTCTTCGTTCACTCACTGTTATTCCTTGTTACTTTCGAGATTACTTTCGTCGATAATTTTGAAATTATTTTAACTGCAAAACTTAAATAAGCGTCGATGGTATTTATTTTTACTTTTTTAGTTCGCTACACACATAAAGTAAGGAACAAAATGTAAGAACGAAATGATAAAGTTGAATGCATATTATTTTTGAACGAATTGTTGCTAGAGCTTCTCTCTCGAAAAAAAAAATCAAATGCACGTATTGATGTTACTTATGCACTTAATCTTTCAATTTCGCTTACACTTAACTGCACAGCAGGCGATCGCAGAAAATTAAATATTAATTCCAAACGCAGAAAAAAATCATTGCGAGATATAATAAAAGCTTATTTACTATATTTCATCTTTTTCGTGCATTTATTTTTCATTTGCTTTGTTGTTAGACTTATTTTAATGACTATTCACGAAATAAATTAAATGCAAATTAAACATTTTTTTCCTTAAGAATTTAAAAAAGAATTTCGAAAAGATAAACGAATTCAATTCTCAATCAAACAAAACATGAAAAAAATGTTTTTATTTACTTTTAATTTTGTGAATCGACCAATTATTTACTAATGTAAGCAAATTAGAGTTCGTAAAAAAATTTTAACATTGTTTGTGATCATTCCATAGAGAGTGAGCATACTAAGAGTTGTTTTTATAAACTGTAACGTGGAATTTGAACAGTGGCGATATTTCGCCATCGTATATCAGCAATACAAGCAATGCTTTTGCTTGTTCAAAGTAAAAGTGCATCTTATTTCAAATTTATTGCCAAGTTTAAACCTTATTGATATCGACTTTAATTATGCAAAAAGTTAGTCGAAGAGAGAGTCTCGCATTAGCTGTGCAGTATTAAACTTCGCGTTTCATTTTTCAGTGCTCTCGGTCACTTTACTAATTTGTATTCGCATTAATTGTAAATTAAGACATTTTCATTGTCCTATTTGTGTTCCCTTTAAGCAGAAGAACGACGACCGCAGTCGCGATTTAGTGTCGGTTCGGTTACGATTTCGAACAGCGAAAAAAACAACCGTCGCATTAATAGCTAAGGTATGTAGGTAATGAATATGTGGCATTTAAAAGCGATTTCTCCAAATCTGAATACTTGAATGCGATGCAAACAATTCGTTGTGTTTGTTGTTAATTTTTTTCTTTTTAAAAACTGGTAGAGCTGACCGAAAAAGTAATAAAATCAACAAAACATTGCTGCTTTGCGTATTGTAAGCTAGAAACTAAGCAATTTTGTCATTTTTTGCCAACATTCCTTGCTTAGAGAAACAAGTGACAGAACATTTGCAAAAAGCATTGCATTTGAAAAAAAAAAAATCGAAAAGATATTTGCTGAAACAGTCATCCAAAAAAGTATCAAAAGTTTTCGATTACTAAAGAAATTGAAAACATTAAGTAAATAAGTGATACATTGAGTAGACGATTGGCTTCGCCATCGGAAAATTGGTGATTCAGAAATAAAACTAAGCTAGTGAGACAGAAATACATTTTCGAAAACAATAACTTCTCTTTCCTAAAAACTGAAGCAATTTTCATCACTAAATGCGCTTATGCTTTTTATCTTTGACTAAACAGTGTTCAACTTGTCACTGTAAATTGTTTTTTCTTTGAATATTATCTTTAAATTTCGATATTTAATTTAAAAAATGATGCAAGATTGTTATAAGAGTAAGAATTTATTGGTAAAACTTCAGTAGACCGGACAAGGTATAATCGGGGTACTCACCCATATGATGTGTACACTCGTGGCTAGAATAATGTGTATCTTATCCTTTTATGATAAAGATAACATTAATTTTACTTTTACAAAAACAAATTAAAGTAAAGGGAAAATTGAATAAATTTGAATCTTGTAAAATGCCGTGAGCACAGAAAACAGAGCGTTTTAAATTTGTTATATTTTATTTTATT
>NCKU01004685.1:0-11752 GCA_003675995.1 Dinothrombium tinctorium
CTTGCTTCACGCGCAAAATTCGCAACTATGATGGGGGTAATTCTTAATACACTAATGAAGATCTATCTTCATACCAACTCTCATTGAAATCGGGAACGGGCACAAAAAATAGATTCCTTGTTAGTTTATAAAAAAATCTCACAACTTTCCGAGAAATATCGTTTCCAACAATTGAAAAATCAATATAATCAATATTAGCTATCTGAACATGATTATCAATAACATTCGGTTAAAGCCCATTCATCGATTATTTGTATACAAATACCGGTGTAAATTACGGTTAGTAGCAAATATTTTAACAAAAGCAGTACTTTTTTAAAATCCTGTTACTTATACAACTTGATTGATTGGCATATTTATTAAGCCTCTGAACATCTCCTTTAGTTATCCAATTTTGATTCCAATAATTTTGAGAGAGGAGTCCGCTAAAAACCGCGTTTGATGGTCGCACAGAGATGACAATTTCGATCTTTCTCTCGAATCCTTTCTTTCTTTGAATACTATTATTTTCAAACCAAATGCGTGCACTTTTTACTTGATCTAGAGTCAAACTTTTGCAAACAGTCGTGCGCGCAAAAAGTAAATTGTTCACATGGTCCACCAAGATTCTGGCAGCTTCTTGGACAAATTTTTCAGTCCCATTCACTTCTATTTTCTGTTCACAGACGCAATAGTTGTCAGGAATTAAAGCCTCATTGCACGTTCTATCAACTGGAACTTCTTCTCTCCAAAGCGAATATTGTCGTTTTTTCTCTTTCTTCTCAATTATCGTATAATTTGCTGCGAAGAAATAATATAAGTTCAATTAACGTTTTAATCTACGTTTAAGCAAATGTAACAAAAAAAAGAAAAAATTACTAACAGTGTGCGACATCCAATAAAAGTTGGTAAGCATCTAACCAAGTTGTTAACCTTTCACTGTTAATGCGTAGAAATTTCGCTAAATGAGGTTCATTTTCTGTTAACTTAATTGGCAAATGAATGCCTAACAATGGCATTCTTTCTTCGATTCGACCAATGTTCGTTTCCAAAAACGCTCCGTATCTATTGCCGTGATCACCCATTAAAAACACAATTGAATCGTTCAATTGATCCTTTTGTTCATTTATGAATTTAGCGTAGTGAGAATCGAGCAATTGAGCCTTGTTAAAATCTGTATGCGTTACTTCGATAAAGAATGAAAAAAGAAACTTAGGAACATCTCTTGCTTTTTCAAGAAAGATCTTCACTTGCTCAAGAAATAAATCTAATTTCGAATTTTTGTTATAACAATAGCTCAGAGATGATGCGGACGATTGACCATAAATATGTAGCCAATATGGCCTGAGGTACCAATCAGTTGGTTTTTGTTTAAATCCCTTTGCAATATAATTAAACAATGTAAATTCTGGGCAATCTTCTAATAAAGCTGTTAAATAATTCTTTTTCGCAAATTCTTTCCAAACGAATGGCAGGTCGTCGTAAGGACCTTCATCTGGGCGTACGTTTGGTGGAAATTCGCCTTCATATGGCCGCAAACCTGATTTAAAAGAGATTTGAAAATAGAAATTAGGCTGATTTATTTCTTTATTTAAATGCTGTTAACATAAATGAAATTTCAGAAATCTTTTGTAAATTTATCTTAGTTATAAGAACCAGTTTTTCAGAGATATTGAACTTATAGCAAACTTACCGCATTCAAAATAAATAAGATGAGTAAATAAATTCATTTACAATTAATAATTTAAATTGAGAAAGAAATTTGCTCATAAAATTCTTTATTACTTAATTATAGGAATATTAAAAGTAGGAAAACAAAAGTTTAAAGGGAGCTTCCTACTTCGCCTAAAACGATTAATTATAAAAAATTAACATTGCAAAATTGCAGTCAATTTTTCATTATGATTTAAATAATTATATAGTTCGTATGTGAATAAAATTTTGAACGCGCGTTATGTGCAAAAAAAACGTCTACATATCTTTTCAATTTACATTTTAAAAATGGTTGAACAAACTCTGAAAAAACGATTTGAACTGTTCTGTGGGTTAAAATTTTATAATATTAAAACTATAATTAAAATTTCAATCAAATGACGTGATTTTAATTATTGAAGTAATTTTCGTTTTCTGATTACGCAATTAGGTTAAATGGGTTAAGGCGAAATTAGCTCATTTTCTTTGAGAAGACACGCAATAGACGAGATGATTGAAGTACCAAAAGCAGGCTCAATATTTTATTCGAGTGCAAACATTATTTTGAGAAAAGTTTGTTTTTAATGCTGTTGGCCAACATATTAACCAATTTTAATCTCATGTTTTCTTTCAGATTTATCTTAAAATTCATGTTCTTAAAATAAAAAGTTATGAGGCTTTTAATATGAATCAAATGTTCAAATTTTTGATTTAAAGATTTTAAAATTAATTACTCCGATAATTATCAATATTGAACACTTATCTTTAAATTTCTTTAATGTTCATCATATGTTTTATATTTGCCAAAAAAGAAGTCACTTCTTTAGTTTTGTGGAAGAACAGACAATATATTAATTTTCACGTTGCTGTTGCTCTTTATTGTATCGAGAAGTTATCTTTTTAGTTTCATGAGTTTTTCATCAAAAGTTTTTCAAATTTTTTATTTTAAGGTAAATCTTTGAAAAGAGTTAAAAAAAATTTAATATTGAAAAAATCTTTCAATTCTAAAAAGTTATTACGAGTTATATTGCGTTGGTTTTGCAGAATCATTCAACGGTGGGAAATATTTAATTTCGTTTGCAATCACATTTAATGGTTTTATAAAGATTATTTAACAGCAAACAATTGAAATCAATCTAAAGTATTCTCGTCATTACCATACACTTATTTCTACCTATTGGTCTTTTTTAATTCGATAAGCATATTAATTTGCAAATGGATAGTTTTTATCAATGTATTCAATTTAAATAAATTGAACAATCTCCAAAGAATGCAGCAACAATCTTGGTAAGTAACGTGATTCGGGGCAAGTATTGAAGAGATTCATGAACAGTGAGTTTTTGAGGAATCTTTGAATATACTGTAATTTCAAAGATAAAATTAACAAATAGATTAACAAAGAAACAATTTTTTTGGCTTGATCCCAATTTTAATGAAATTTATTTGACAGAAATTTAAATGCTCAGTAAAAATTGCCCAGTCATAAGTGAAACATATATTCGCGAAGAAAGTTATTCGCGTGCAAACTTGATAATTAAATCTTTGACAAAAAATTGTTTTTTTTTTTCTTTTGCGGACCAACTTATAAAATGATTTTTTATCAAATGAAAGTAATACTCAAGTGATATCTTAAATTATTAGTTTGAAACTGCTAGTTTTTTAATAATTCATTTTGCAAAGTCCTTAAACGCAATCTCTCCCACCGTTAACGTATGATTCTGAAAAAACCGTCAGGTAAACGCAATATGACTGATAAAAACTTGCATGGCTCTACCCACTTTTGCCTGTAGGTTCGCGCCATTGTAAAAAGTAAATCTACAATATCCTAATTTTTTTCAATAAAGTTTAAATTTTAAGTCTAATAAATCGTAACTAAAAAAATTCTTAAACTTTCACCTTTTATTAAAAATAGAAGAGGTTTAAAAAAATTTCAAATAAAAGTGAATAAGAGATTTGCACCCATAATCAAGGATTGCAATGAGCTTTTGCCCTGCAAATAGAATATTTCCTCATTGGCTGATTATCTTTTTTTATGTCAATAATGTTTCTTCATCCCACAGTTATGTCAACTTCCGAAAAATTTAGTGAACAGAATCTGAGTTTAAAGCGTGCGGACAAGCGAAAAACTTAAACGTTCTTTTTAAAGCACATACCGGCTAAAAGAGGAACCATGTTTGGAAATGAATTGTCGGCGAGTTTTGTAAGTCCTTTTAGGTAAAAAAAGTTGCCTAATGACTCGAATGCGGATTTGGTTTGTTTAAGAAATCTCAGGTAATTTAATCTTGACATAGATTCGATGACAAGAATGATTACCGACGGTAGATATTCGTCGGATTTCGGTAGTTGCTTCAAAGTAGACGGATAAAAATGTGTATTCGAGTATACAAGATCACCGTTTTCATGGCATTTAACCGAAACAAATTCGATGTTTAAAGCAATTAAATTTAATTCGGATAAAAGTGGCTTTTCTTCACTGTACACAATTTCGTCGTCTGAATCGCCTTTTCGCGAAAAGTTTTGATAGACACAATTTAGATGATGAGGAACATTCAATTTCTTCAAAATACCGTTCTCGTCGACGAAAGTGAGACTTTCGCCGTTAGCACCAATCGAATAAAAGCGACTTAATTCTGTTTTCGGACAGTGGATTCGATTCGGCATTTTAATTAAATAAGGAGTAACACGCGAGTCGAAAGGATTCACATTGAGAGGGAGAAGACATTCGCCGCTTGCATTGAGTGAAGAGCGAAGCGATTTCCATTCTTCGAAAAATTTGCTTTCGAATACGTTTTGTGTGTAGAAATAAGAGAGCGAAACGAACGAAATGATTACAGATATGGCGATCAGTTTACGCTTCACTTTCGTTTTCACTCTCATCGCTCACCGTTCGAACTGCGCTCGAAATGAGTTCGGACGCTTCTGCGAAACACGATTAATTGGCTGCATTCAAAGCAATGAGAATTGAACACTTTGCCCTCTGTTCGCACACTGTTCGCTCACTGTTCGCTCACTGATCGCTCATTTTTTCGTCTGTTTCGCGACGAAACTTGTTGCTTGAAAGGGGTATTTAATTGTATTCGTCGCGTCGCGCGTTCCAACTGCGATCAATTCTCAATCCCTTTTCATGCAGTCACGCTTTCCACTGAAAACGCTCAACATTCGAATATTTTCATAATTTTAAATTCCAATCACACAATCAATAAATCAATAGCACAACACTCATTTTGTATTTGGGCAAAAAAACTTGTATCATCTGCTACCATAGCATCTTCTAGTTTCTTAATACAGGCTTTCGAGTTTGTGGAGGGCAATAACAGGTCACGCTTTTTCTGCTATTCTCGGCAAATTTCTCATAATTAAGCCAATCGAATGATAAGCGGGAACTAAAACGCAAACAATGAACAGTTTGGAACTTGAACGCTGAGCACATGATTTTCGTAAATAAATTTTGAACACGTGAACGAAACATGAAAATTTAAAACAGAAAATTGTTCATTTATGAGTTGCATATGGGTCTTGATGAAAAAAATGAAAATAGCCAAATTAGTGAGTGAGATGTTTTAGAGGTGGCGATCTTAAAAATTCAAATGGACACAATAGCACTAAGCGGATGTCAAAAGATTATTCAGGTATAAACATTAAAATCTATGAGGTGGACATTTGAAGCTTACATATTCATGAGCTACAGACAAAAACAATTTTCTGTGTTGAGTATTTTTGTTTACAGCTGAAGAACGACTAAAGATTTTTGATAAAATAAAATGTTTGATAAAAGAGGACATAAAATAGAATATTATAAACTAAAAAAGTGAGCTTTTAATTTAATTTAAGCTTTTAATCTGTATTTTTAACAATAAACAGAGTTATTACTTAAATATGATTTTAGACAAATAAAAAGAAATTGTAAGTTAAAGAGTGAATTTGTGAGTTAAAGAAGAGTAAAACTTTTCGAAGCTAGTTCAACAATGCACATCGAAAACATATTTTTTCTAAAGCTGTAATATAAAATTAAACAGTTATTTAACATGAACATTTTCCATTTCCAACATTTCGTCAGCACTCGTGTTTGATCTGATAAAAAGTTGAAGAAAAATATTTCGCACCGCAATCAAAGTTCCTTTCGATCCTGCATTCACAGCTACAAGCGGAGAATGTCCTGAAGAATGGTTTCCGGATTCATTTACTCCAGACTCGTGCTCCTCAAATGTTCTATTTGTATCGTTAGTTTCATTTGATTGAGCAAAACCTTTTTCAAAATAAAGGAATAGATTAAAATTTAGTTATAAGTGTCTTACTTATTAAACAAGCGATCAAAACAAGTATCACAAAGCTTTGCATAGCTTTTTTCAATAAGATGATCAAAGATGAATGATAAATTCATTGTGAACGGTGGAAATTTTATATGCGCCTAAGACCAATGAAAATTATATTTAGGATCATTCATTTCTTGAGAATGTCACATTTTATGTCAACATTTGCTAATATGCTTAATTATTTTAAGCCTTGAGTAGGTATTAAGGTTGGATCACAATTACATTAATTATTGCGAAATAATTAACGCGTGTATTTGCCGGAGATTAAATGTCATGTTGCGCGTTTCTCACGTTTTGTTTGTGATTCAATGACGAAATAGTTTTATTTATCAACTCATCCTTGATCTTATTTAAAAGCAAACTAAAAATTCACAATTTACCGGCGAATACATTAGTTTTTGTTCCTTTTTTATTTCTCTTAATTGCTCATATCAAATTAGAAGATGATTTAAAAAATTTGTATAGACAATAATTTGAGAACGCGTGATGGGTAAATAAACTTTTCAATTTTTTCGTGTTTTTAAATCAATGCTTTCTGTATTGATAATGAAAAATTATTTTATAATTCGATAAAAACCCTTTTAAAGCAAAATTTTTGTGTTTTAAATTTTCTAAAAAAATATCAACGAATTTTGCACAAATTTTCACAATTTTTTTAGGACCAATCACGCACAAAATTTGGATACTTGTCAATACAAAAAACTTCACTTCTCTAGTGAAAACACAACACACAACAACACACACTATTTAACATAAATAATAATTTGAGTAAAATATTTTATTTAACCAAAAAAACTTAACATTAAAACAACAACAACAAAACAAAATAAAAATAAAAAAACTAAAACATGTCCAAATTAATTAATATTTTTTATGAGCTTATTTTCAAAAACTGTAACCGAAAATTAAAAATATATAATTAAGAATAATTGGAAATAAAATATTAATTGTATAGTGAGTTTCAAAAAAATTCTCTATGGGCAGTTTTAAAATAAGTCAATGTTAACTAACTATCATTAATGTTAAAAATTAAAAAAGGGCATGTAAAAATTCATTGAAGATCTAATTTGAAATTCGCTACTAAAGTTTTTTAAGTGCTTCTTTCACAAAATTTGCATAATCTTTGTGAACTTTTTCTAAATTTGCTATGACTCTGTTTCGAATTGACTCTTTTACATTTTTTAAGGTGTTAGCTACATTTTTAGCTATTCTCAATCTTTCGCTCTCTTCTAACACGTACTCCCAAAACTGTGTCACTTGGCTAAAATTATCCTCTTCTTCAGATGAATAGCGGTCAATCGCCAAATCGAGTACGCTTAAATCATATTTTGCTTCTTTGAAATCAACTTTAAAGCTAAATTTCGAAAATGAATTTGGAATATAATTTGGTTCTCCTCCATAATTGTCATCAAAGCAAAAATGACCATCGCGTTGTGTGACAGTATTCATCGGGCAAAGTGGTCGATTAACCGTCAGGTTTTGATAATTTACACCTAAACTGTAATATAAAGCAAATTAAATAAAATAGCAGAAAATTTTCTTATTACCGATATCGATGAGTATCTGAGTAAGCGAATAATCTTCCTTGTAACATTTTATCAGGCGATGGCTCGATTCCAGGAATTAGATTTGCAGGACTAAATGC
Source organism: Dinothrombium tinctorium (assembly GCA_003675995.1). NCBI lineage: Eukaryota > Metazoa > Arthropoda > Arachnida > Trombidiformes > Trombidiidae > Dinothrombium > Dinothrombium tinctorium. The sequence continues at coordinate 7,630 of NCKU01004685.1, forward strand.
GATTTGTTCTACTTCGGCAAAATAATTACTTGGATTGCGATTGAGCACAATTTTACCAACTTCAATAAGAGGAAATTCGCTATGAGGCCAAACCTTAATTTTTAAATTAGAAAATATTTCAATTTTTTTAGCTAACCTTAGTCAAATCAAACGGATTATGATTCCATTTTTTCGCTTCTTCGACTGTCATTACTTGAATGTAAAAAGTCCACGATGGAAAGTTCCCTTGTTCAATAGAATTATACAAGTCTTTGATTCCATAATCAGGATCAGAACCTTATTTTTGAAAAATAGTCGTTATTGATGGAAATAATTTCGAAAGAAACCACCTGCTAAATTGATGGCTTCATCATTTGTCATAGTTTTAATTCCTTGATCAGTTTTGGAGTGAAATTTACAGAAGACATTTTCACCACTTTTATCGCATAACATAAACGTATGGCACCCGTAGCCATTCATATGCCTATATCCATATGGTATGCCCCGATCACCGAAAAGAAACGTCATTTGATGAGTTGTTTCTGGTCTGAGACTAATAAAGTCCCAAAACATGTCCATATCCCGTAAATGAGTGCCTGGATTTCGTTTTTGACTGTGAATTAAAGAAGGGAACAGTAACGGATCTCTAATGAAGAATATGGGAGAGTTGTTTCCGACGAGATCCCAGATGCCTTCTTCCGTATAGAATTTAATCGCAAATCCACGAATGTCTCGAACCGTATCAGCAGAACCAGACTCGCCGCTTACGGTGGAAAATCTAACCGCAATTGGTGTACGTTTTCCGACACTAAATTCATTGATTTTTTTATTTACAGAAACAAAATATTTGGCAGTTGTCATTTAAATTACCTTTCAAACACTTTCGCTTTGCAATACTTTTTTATTTCATCTTTTGTCACTTCAAAGTATCCAAAAGCACCTGCTCCCTTCGCATGCACTACTCTTTCCGGGATCCTTTCTCTATTAAAATGGGCCATTTCTTCCAAAAATTGAAAATCCTGCATTAACAATGGACCTCTTGGTCCAGCAGTTATCACATTGTATTTATCACCAATCGGTCTACCACTGCGTGTAGTAATCAAATCGCTTTTAGGTTTTGATTCATTATCAGAAAACACACTCTTAAGCATTTTTGACTTTTATCAACGTGAACACTGTACTTCACAAAAATTGAAAGAATGCAGAGGAATAGAGAGGTTCCCTTTATATTAAGGGCTCTGAGGACATCCGCATACGTAGTAATGACACTTTACAACGACATAAAAAAATCACGTTTATTTCAAAAACCCAACAAAGGGAAGTACATAAAAAAGCTACCAAAGAAATTCTAAATTTAATTCAAATAAATCAAATCATTAAAAGCAAACGAAATTGATAGCCGCCAAGTAACTCATGCACAACACCAAAAGAGCTCAAAGACGACTTGAACTCTAAAAATAAAAAATAAAAAGAAACTTCAGCCAAGTTCAACTGAAAATTTTGAAATTTCACCTGTGCGTATTTCTTCAAAGCCACCCGAAGACGCTGTCCAAAATCCTTGTGAGCTTTTTCAAAATTCGCCACCGCACGTTCGCGAAGGAATGGCTGCGCATCCTTCATATGATTGGCCATGTTGTTGACGAGTCGCTCGCGTTCTTCCTCTGTTAGAACTTTTTCCCAGAAAATACCAGGTTGTGTAAAGTTGTCGTCATTGGAAGTATCATGGCGATCAACGTCAGAAGTAAGCAATGTTTCAACATGTTCTTTGTATTTTAAATTGTGTTTTGCCTTGAGGAAAGAATTGGGATAATAATTCGGCATTCCAGCTTGATTGTCATCGTAACAGTAAGGTCCATCGCGCATTGTAGGATGAATAACAGGGCATTTCGCTCGGTTGACAGGAATGTGGTGAAAATTCGCACCTAATCTATAATAAATCATCGGAAATTAAGCAATGAGTTGTATCAAGGCTAACCGACAAACCTATGCCGATGGGTATCAGCGTAAGCAAAAAGTCGTCCTTGCAACATTTTGTCCGGAGATGGTTCAATTCCTGGAACCAGATTTGCAGGACTGAAAGCAATTTGTTCAACTTCGGCAAAATAGTTTACTGGGTTGCGGTCAAGAGTCATTGTTCCAACTTCAATCAGAGGATACTCTTTTTGAGGCCAAACCTAAGAGAAATTATTAAATTTTTATTCATATTGGAGTTTGCATACTTTTGTTAAGTCGAATGGATTAAACTCAAATTTTTTCGCTTGATCATACGTCATAATTTGGACATATAAGGTCCATTTGGGATAATTTTTGTTGGCAATTGCATTGTACAAGTCTCGAAGGCCATAATCAGGATCAGTACCTGTAAAAAATTTTTTATGAAAAATTTGAAAAAGTTTGATTTTTCTACCCGCTAATTTTGCAGCCGTATCCGCATCAATATTCTTGATTCCCTGTTGTGTTTTGTAATGGAATTTACAATAAACAGGCTCATTTTTGTCATTAACAAGCTTGAAAGTATGAGAGCCATATCCATTCATATGCCTAAATCCGTCGGGTATGCCTCGGTCAGAGAACAAGAAAGAAACTTGATGCGTTGTTTCAGGTCGAAGACTAATAAAATCCCAAAAGGCATCGACATCTTTCAAATGTGTTTGTGGGTTTCTTTTCTGGCTGTGGATAAAGGACGGAAAGAAGACTGGATCCCGAATAAAGAATATGGGAGTATTGTTGCCAACCAAGTCCCAAACTCCTTCATCAGTATAAAACTTGACCGCAAATCCTCTAGGGTCCCTGACAGTGTCAGCAGAGCCCAATTCTCCAGCGACAGTTGAAAATCTGACTGCAAGAGGCGTTCGTTTTCCAACGCTGCAATGAGAGTTTGTTAGGCTTCATTCAATATTCTTGTTTCAGGTGATGAAGCAATTAAATGTTTCAGGTATTCAGAAATATAAATAAGTTAAGCTGTAAATCCATGCCTCGAAATAAATGCAACATTTTTATCAATTTTTAACAGCTTGAACAAATTTTATATTTTATGAACAAATAACAGACCGATCTGTTAGGGATTTAAACTATCGTAAATCATTTGTTATAAACGGATATTCTCTTGATAATAAAGAGTGTTTTTTGAATTTATTTAAGATAAAACATGGCAAAATGACAGATGACAAAATAACTTTTTAAGTGGAGTGGATAGTGTTTGTCTAGAAAAATGTGTAAGCAAAAATTTTCAGCCTATATTCCGAAATTTAGAGAATGTTTGCTTTTTCTCTGAATTCGGTTTTCAAATGTTGTTAAATTGAGAATAAATATATTTGCAACTGAGTTATAATTTAAAATAATTTTTAAAAATAAAGGCCTGGGTGTTTTCAATAAGAAAGTTTTTATCGTATACTTCATTAACACATACACTAATGGCCACATTAATGTGCAATCTTTTCTATTTAAGACTTGAATTTTCAATGTATAAGATAACACATTGACGTGGTCGCGAGTGTACACATTGTAAAAGTATAATCCTTGACATGTTGTAGTTTTTTGTTGTGAAACTATTGTTCACACGGCGAACGCATTAAAGCAACTCAATTAAGTTCTTTTCTATTTAAACATACCTTTTGAAGATCGAAGCCTTGCAGTATTTCGTTATTTCTGGTTTCGTAACTTCGAAGTAACCAAAAGCACCTGCCCCTTTCGCATGCACAACTCGCTCAGGAATTCTTTCTCGATCAAAATGCGCTTGTTCCTCTATGTATTGTTGATCTTGTACCAAGAGAGGACCGCGAGGACCAACTGTCTGAACGTTGAGTTTATCGCCAATAGGAGACCCTTGTAGCGTTGTTACCACATCGTCCTATGAAAAAAGAATTATTACTCTAATCTCTTTCAATATAATTTAGATCATTGTAATGTTGCAACATTTATAACTTGTTTATAACTTGCTTTTGACGTTGTTGCTAAGGTCTAGTATTCAAAAAGAGTTCATTTTAGCTTAAAATTCTCTTTAAATTTAATACATGTCAATATTCACAATTAAAAAAGTTTTAGAAAAGTTTAAATTGACGAGCATAACTTTAATAAATTAGCTTTAAAATCAAAGAATCGCTCAATGTTTTGCAAAACGTCAAAAAATAATAATAATAAATAA
>NCKU01004686.1:0-11750 GCA_003675995.1 Dinothrombium tinctorium
TTTTTTGCAATTGAAATTGATGGTATCTGTTTGTGAACGATATAAAAAAAACGTGGCAGAATTATAAAACAAAAAAAAGAAAGAAAGCAAACATCTATGTTATGCTAATGCATGTGGTAAATAATGCGCTCGGAAACAGCTTTACTCGTGCTAGAAATTGTTTTTCCTCATCTAAACGAATATCGGAAGTGAAAAGCTAAGGTATTAATCAAATTGCTTTAGTTAACACAGCCAAATGTTGTATTGTACGAAATACGCACGTTGTTCATTTATTCGCGGCTGCATTCGGATGTTATGTTCAATTGTATTTTGGATCGTAATGCATTTTTTTGTTGCATGTAATGCGTTTATGAATACATCAAAAGCTACGTCGGTATTTGTGTTGAAAAGTTGATAAGAGAGTTTATTCTAAGAAAGGTGACACATACCAGGGGTTCCGGAAAAATAATTGTTATTGAAATTCACTATAATTTCACTATAATTTTATGATAAATATTTAATTAATGTCGGAGATAGTCATGCTGACTAGAAAGAGATCAATTCAAAGTCAAGAGCTTGAAATTCAATGGGATTTGTAAAATGTATTTTAGAAGAAAGAAAATTTTCAGGATAGAATGAATTGTCATAGAGAACCGAGAATTTTCATTTTTAGAAAAAAGCTTACTAGCAAAAATAGTAAATTAGATATAAAAGAAAATTTTTTCTTCGATTTATGAGTGTGTTGTGTATTGTACGAACCACAAACATTTGCGAACGACTTTTTAGTTTGGCTAAGATTGATCAAAAATTAAATATTGCAATTATTTATTGTCTTTTACAATACTATTGACAATAGCATTTTCGAAACCCCTGACACACACTGTGGCCATCATTTTCGGCATATCATAAATTTAATGGCGGACAATGTGCATCTCATTTGTGGCAGGGAAAAAAGTAGTTTTTACGAGCTTTTCTTAATGAAATCATGTCTGAAAAGAACAATAAACGGAAATTAGTTGTTTGTAAACGATTTATTGGGTTGGAGAACATGGCGAAAACGCATTCACCAAATCATTTTTCATGGTCACTGCATTGAAATATGATCGATGTTAACGCTGCATATTGAATAAACAAATTTTCTTTTTAGTAAAATATTTTTTCAGTCAAGAATAAAGATACTCAATTGAAAAAATAAAAAAAAATAAATTTTTAATAATTAATATGAAAAACTTTTGCTCTAGACCTAATTGACGAGAATAACTGTCTTCATGCTAATTTGTCGCAATTATGATAAGGACAATTCTTAATGGACATTCAAAATTTTATCTACACCTAAAGCTTTATTTAGATGGGGATTTGATCATAAAAATACTTTGCTCTTTCATCAGTCATTTTGTAAAATTGTTTGAAACTTATGAAAAAACAATTTACTTGTGAGTATTCTTTCGAAATTAAATGTGGCTATGTTTTAATCAAGAAAAATAAAAACAATAATCTGCCATATTAACAATTTCAACTTTTTCCTTTTAGTAACTTTCACTGTAAAATTCATCATTTTGACGTATCTCATCATTTTTTATTATTTCTCTCCATATTTGATAAAGAAAAATGATTTAGTCTGTGTTACATTAAGTTTGTTTTCAAATTAATTATATCTAAGAAATAGCTGGTGTAAAAAAGCTGAAAGAGAAACAAGATTTTAATTTTAATAGACAAATGCATTCAACTTTTTTTCTTATCTTAAACAAAAAGAATTTATCATTTTTATAATTAAATATACAAAGGAAAAAGTGATATTTTAACCAAAATTAAATAAATTTTTTTAAAACAGCTGCTTTCTAATCAAATTTGATAAATGAAAGAAAAAGAGTGAAATCGACTTAAGAAACCAACTGAATTCTGTGTTCTTGATACTTTTCATTGAAATTCGGCATTAAATAAAAGCAAAAATATTTTTATTCTTGTTTTTTAGAAGAGATAATTCAATTATTTTTTTTTTCTTAAGAAAATGCTTTTATTGACTGAGTAACATCTCTCTTCATCGTTCATCTAAAATGACTTAAGTGCATTCTCTTTTTAACAGGTACGTGATTGTCGCGAATCCGTTAAAGCCACGCTCATCAAAGAAAGTGACAACAACATTAGTCTTATTGATTTGGTTTTCTGCATCGCTCCTCGCAATGCCTGCATTGATATTTTCGGCCACTCTTAGTTTCGAGTTCATGAATGGCGGAACGCGCACTGTTTGCGCACTTTTGTGGCCCGATGGATATGCAACTAAATCCAAAATGGATTATATGTAAGTCCGGAGAGTTAAGAGATAAAATTGGTTTTTTTATAATCTATTGAGTTTATTATGGTTCAAAATTTCCCTCTTCTATTCAGAAAATAGGAGTTACGTTTGTCTAAATCTGTAGAAATTAAAGTTAAGCTCAATTTTTTTTCTTAAATCAAAAAGTTTTGGGTTGCTTCTAATTTTTAAGCACTTAATCATGAAGAAAGATTTACTCGCAAAATCGTAAGCAACTTTAAGATGGCTTTCTTCACACTTTTTACGAGTGTGTTCAAAAGAAAGATTAATGTTTCCGAGTTTAAAAATGGATTTATTCGCAGCTCATGACATAATAAATATGATTTTTCAAGTTCTCGCTGTTCATTATGTTACTCTCTCTCTCTCTTCTCTTTGACCTAAAAAGATCATTTGTACGGCGTTTTATTTGCCTTTTACAAAAGAGATACACTCACTTCTTAATGTACTATATTCAAACGAAAAAGCTTTTCTTTGTCACAAATTTCAAATACGTTTGATACAAATAAGAAACTCTGCAAAAGCAAAACTTTGTCTCGTGAAAGCGAATAACGAGCTAACAGGTAATTATCGTTTAAATGAAGACAAAAGGAATAAATTCACTGAAAATGAAGACAGCTTTAAGTCTACTTAATTAAAGTAGAGGATTAATTGTCTCAAACCTAAGAAGATAAGAAAATTTATTCTTTTTCTACTTGGTAACCAAGTATAAGAGAGACATTAGTTCATTGCTTTCTGAAAAGTTGTTTTGATTTTTTTTTTCTTTATTTAAGCAATGGATGCAAAGATAGAATTTCAATAAATTATAAATTGAATTTTTAAAGCTAAACTCTATGAAATAAAATGTAAAAAGAAAGTAAAATGGTATGAAAATCCTTCAATTGCGGTGACATAAATTTACTTTGTCGAAACCGAGATGTCTATAAAAAATATGTCAATACCAATGATGATTTAATTTCGAAAAATAAGAAAAACTAACGTCACTATAAAAAGATTTTCATATTTCTAGAGCATTAATCTTGTGAAAAATTTTTTATATTCATCTATTTATTCTGTATACATCTGTATACTTATTAAATTCTTTGAAATAAAATTTTAATTTCATTCATATAAAGTTCTGAACTATATAATCGAGGGAAAGAGAAAGAGCGAGACTAAAATAACACAAAGCTATCATTAAATTTGCTTTATTTTCAATGTAATTATGCTAAAGTTGAATTTATGTTTGATTTTCAATTCGTTGAATTCAATTCTGTTCACTTTTCGTTTAATTCTTTCTTTTTCAGCAGCAATAATTGCGATTTAAAAGTCAAGACCGTTGAAAACGCACGTTAACGCGAGAAAAATTTCGCCTACGTTCATTAATATCAATTTAATGAGAAGAGGCAACAAAGCAATTTCCTTGAATAACACTTTTTAATTAGCTAACGATCACGTATATTCAATTTGTATTGTAAAGCTGTGTTTGATTTTTGTTGAATAAGCATTCGTTCTCGGTCATAGGGTAAGCAACAAAGTAGCACTAAATGTGCGTATAAAGGAAAGAAAAGACACTTTTGTTCTCTTCGGTGCAACGTGTTTACTTCACGAAGTTTAGTTTTGGTCCACTTCACGTGCCCTATTCTCTCGCTTGCTATTCTCTTTTATTTTACTTTTTAGCTTAAACTTAAAATTTAATTAAATCCATTAAATCTCCTGTAACTTTAAAAGCTCATACGCGTTAAGTTGAGAGCGCTTTAAATTAAATTTTCTAACTTTTTCGATATTTTTTGAAATTAAAGAAAAAAAAATTAATTAGTTTCGCTGAAAAATATTCGTTAATCAGCTTGACAAATTTCTATCATTTGCGATATATTCACTAAAAAGCAGACTAAGACTGAGCAAATTTTTTTCGGCTTAATAAATGCAGAAACTTTTTTCTGTTGAATCAAGCGCAAATTAATCGCGTTCACACTTTTTCAATAAGAAATAAAGAAAAGGTAAATCGATCAATATCGATCCTAGTTGACAAGCTTTTCAAAACTTAGCAGGCACAGTTAAAAGATCACAACTTTTATACTGACATTTATGTAGAGTTTCATTAAAAATGTTTTGCGAGAGAAAAACACACTGAAAAGAGTCGAAATATTTCAAATATTCTCGAATTGAGGCATTTTCTCCAACGAAAGTAAAACGCAAAAATGTTGTGAATTGTACACTCGTGTCCAGAAAAATCTTTCAATTTGTTGCTTTGCAGTGAAACATGTTTTAAGTGAAGTGAAAGATTTTTCTGGACACGAGTGTACTATTAATGTCAGAGTAATTTGCTGAGAGCAATCAATTTAAAGCTTATGTTGATGTGTAAACGTTATATAAATACCGAAAATAATGAAATAGAGAAATAGAGACAGAGAGAAAGAGTGTGTGAAAGAATTTTACTCATTTTTGCCATTTGATTTATGTTTTTAATAAACCGCATTATTGTTACGCATTGTTGTGAATATCGATTCATTGCTAAAGTGATAAATCAAAAATAAAAATCACGTTTTGCAGCACTTTGTTCGAATTTCGCATCATACGCTTATTTCGCACTTGGCATGCTTCAGTTGCGTTGCGTTGTATATATTGCGATCGAATATTGTCTTCCTAGTCTTAGACGTACAACAATCGTCAAAAAAATTTTGCGTCTATCGACGATTGAGCCTTTATTTCACAGACATATTTAAAGCATGATCAGTAGCAACATATTTTTGCGTCAGCTGTACATACATCTCATATGCATTAGCTGAAGTGAATTTCTTCTTGAATTTCTTTGGCAACAGCTGTATAAGTTTCTCTATTACTTCGCAGTTACAAAAAAATGTCAAAAATAAAGTTAAAAAATTTTTGAGTTTTATTAAATCGTTGTTTTCATTGAAATCTGCTCTTACTTATGTTTAAAATGAAATAAAATTTTTAAGTCTCATTTATCATAAATTGTAACTGCAAAATTCCTAGTTCAAAATCATAACTTGAAATTCTTTGCAGCTATAAATGTAAAAACTTGATAAATTTTTGAGAACATTTGATGCTATTTTAATCGATTTATCACTTCCAATGTTCAATCTTTGAGAATGTCATGAGCGAATTTTCTGTTTTTTTTTTTTCTTTGCTTTTCATATAACAGAAATTGTTTACCAGCTTTTCTAAATTTATCTTCATTTCACGTTGTCTACACAATAAAATAAAAAAATGCCGTGTTCAACCATTCGCATCAGTTTTATAAAATAAAATCGCATAGTTCTTTGATTTCGACCGCTTATATCACACAAACAGTTTTTTAAGCACTTCACTTGTGGATTTTTACTTTTTGAAATCAGATTTTAAAAACGTGCTTGTAAAATGCGATGAGATCAGTTTTCAAAAAACTCGAAACGAAATTTTTTTTTAGATGACAAACTACTTTAAATAGAAGCCGCTTTTAAAATTATATTGCGACCCTCTAACGATAATTACATTGACAGCTTCTCTGAACATATTTCGTTCGGTGAAAATTTTAAGCTTTCATTTTTTATTAAAAGAAGTTTAAATGAAAACTTTTAATTAGTTTTTATTAATACTTTAATTAAGGATTTGAATGAATTTTTCTCATTTGAAATTTATGAAAAATTTAATTCAGGAAAAACAAAAAAAATATAAACAAAAAATTTTAAGATTTTAACTGAATTCTTAAAACTTTTGAGAGAAATTATGACGTAGACTTGTTTTCAAATGATAACAGAATTCATTTATTTCAAACTTAACAAGTCTTATTAAATTCAAAATTTTGACTCTATCACTTCTTCAAATTTACATAATTAGTTGCTTGAAGCAGAAAGAAAAATATGAATAACTTTACCGAAGTTTATGTTGATATTACTTTAATTTCTAGCTTATAAATTGATCCAAAATATATTTAAAAAAAGCATTTTGCAATGCAAATTTTCTCTCATTTTAGCAATTGTTCGTCAAATTTTTTGTTCCTCTGCGACCTACATGCTTATTTAATTCACTTTTTAGATCGTATTATGCGAAAAAAGACAGAGGCGATCATTAAGAAGAAACTTTAGAACAAAATTAAACTTGCTGCTATTGTAAAACGCGCAGAAAATATCATATGTTTCAGCATAATGTTAGCAATTTAATGGCGATATTAAAATGATTTCATTAAGGGAGAAATGATTTATAAGCTATTATACTATAGTAAGCCGCAATGTAGCTATGTAACTTATTTTAATGCCTAAACTATAAGCCTTAATATAGAATTATAATTATTTAAATATAATCAACAGAAGTATTTTTGTCACGCCTGCAGATATAAGCACATGTGACAGAATTTCAAATTTTGAGGATAATACAAGGATATAAGCGAGTATCAGTAGAATTGAGATTTTGGAAGATTAAAAGAAAAATCGCTTGCTTAAATTCTAGCATCTCGGATGAATGTCAGCGTAAAAGTTTTCAGATTTAATCTTTCAGATAAATTTTAAATCCTATTAAAACTTACATTTCCAGGAAGATCCAGTGAATGTATTTGAAGAGCAAGATAAACTTAATCATGAACAAATTTATAAAATTTGGCTTAGTTTAGGGATTCAAAACATTGAATTTCCTCAAGTAAAAGAAATAAACATAAATGACTTTTTTCAAAATCTAAAAGATGTTTTTTCGCCATTTTTTTAAAATTAATTCACAAAATAAAATAACTTTCGACTTAAAATTGCTTAAACGAAGGAATGTTCGTTACGTTTCGAAAGCGCTTCGCTTTTCATACGAAAAGTTTTCTTTGATGAAAATCGTTTGCGCTTAATCTTCGGTTTACAATTCTCTAGTATTTTTCAACTGAATTTAATTTCGAAAGCATTTTCGTTTTCTAAAAAGTTAATAGAGTAAATGAGAAGAATGTTAGGAGAAATTTGAGAAAAACAATTAAAGAAGTTAACTGAAATTTACGAAATGTAAATAAGTTTCGGTGCTAAAAAACATTTAATTTCTTTAATTGACTTTTTCGCAATTTTTTTTAAAAAACTGATAAAAAGTTTTTAAAAATCAATAGCAATACCAGCATTCTAAGAATAACGTTAAAACAACTAACAGATTTTCTACAAAGCATCTCTTATTCTATTTAATGAACAATAAATTATGAGCAATAAATTTGTTTTTTGATTGTAAAAATTTATTTTACCACATAAAAAAAAGTTGATGATTGCCTTCTTTCTTTGTAGCTACAACATCGTCTTGTTCGTGGTTACATATGCCATACCTATGATATCAATGGGAATCACTTATTCATTGATGGCTCGCATACTTTGGGGAAGCAAACAAATCGGCGAAATGACTGTAACACAAAGAATTTCGATCAGAGCGAAACAAAAAGTCATTCCTATGCTTATCGTTGTCACCGTGGTGTTTGGAATATGTTGGTTACCTTACCATTTATATTTTATTTATGTTTATCATAACTTGCATGTAACTGCAAATGAATATATTCAACATTTGTACCTTGGCTTCTATTGGCTAGCGATGGCTAATTCAGCATTCAATCCATTTATCTATGGTTTGCTCAATAAACGGTTCGTATCAACTTTTTCTTTTTTTTCTGACTCCCAATCAGAAAAACTTGTATTTTCTGATTGCCAGTTGAAATTTTAAAAGATAATAAATCGAAGAGAAAGTGATTTGAGATATAAAAATTTTATAAAATTTTTATTTTGCTCTCACTGCTTTCGCTTGAAATTTAAGGCCGTAAAATTTCTTGATTTAACGTTTTAAGAATTTATTCTGTCAATGATTTCAGCCAATACTTTTATATCAAGCTTCATATATCAAAAATAGCGAAAAGCTAAAATTGGCTCCGACTGCAATCAAAGGCAGTCGAAACAACTAACGCATTTGATTGATTGATTTAACTTCAAGTTCTCCTATATTAAGCATAAGTTTTTTGTTACATTCGTATAAATAGTGGCGAGACAAAAAAAAGAGTTTGCCACAGTCGCTCATTGTCAATATTTATAGATTATTCAGATGTATTTAACTCTGCACACAAATACAAAAATTCAGTTAATTTTGTGCTTTATCAATGTTCTTGTTGAACGTTGTTCGCATTGACAATGAGATTAGTTTGCGACCTAATAGTGCCAAGAATGTGATGTCGTAGATATTTACCTTATTAAACCTGTTCGTGACAATATTAGTGTGTTTAGATCATTAGCGCACGATCAATATGGTGTTAACAGAGATATCAAATCATTACTAGTGTTCAGTTTTGGCAAAATTGAGAAATCGACGAGAACGAAAAAGTGAAAACAAAAGAAAAGAAATCGAACTACAAGTTGATTGTTACTTTCTTACAAAAATTGCTTGTGAGCAGATAAAATATTTGATTACAAGTAAGAGTTATGATTAAACTTATTTATTTCATATTTCAAAAGGGCTTTTGTAACGATGCTGTGCAAAGCAAGATAAGCTTTTATAAATTCATTCACTTGTATCAACTTGTAAGAATTGCCATTTTTTATTGCTTTTGCATTCTAACAAGCTTAACTACTTTATTTATGAATGAAACAATTTAAAAAAAATACGAATGAACGAAAATAAACATTTTTATGGTATTTGTATTGAAATAAAATGATGTCGCTTGTCTTAGATAACAAATAAATGATCTCATTAATTTATTCATTTATGCGATTTAGAGATTTTCTAATGAATAAATCAATTTTCAAGTTTTTACATTTAATTATACCATAAAGCAACGTCTTCACAAATGCTTATATTCACAAACTTTTATTGATTGTACAGGTTCAAATATAAAAAGTTAATTGAAATTTTGATTTCGTGCAATGCTTTTTAACTTGACGCAATGTAAAAATATTTTTGAAAGCGGAATGTTGCCACAAAAAAAAAATAAATAAATCATTTCAAAGAGAATTCTTGCTTTCCGATTCGACGATAAAAATAACGAGAGCTCATATTTCTTAAAAAGATAAAAAGATAATCAATTATCTCTTTATTGAACCAGCAGCATCGAATTTATTTTATGAAAAATTTTTCTGCTCAATATCCGCTCAGATTAAGCTTAATTTGCTACCACTATTTCTCTAGTGTGCACATTTAGTTTTGACGAAATAGTAAGAGATCGGCATTTCAATAAAAATGTTTCCTCTTTTATCAACAGAAAAAAACTTTATGAACATTCTTAAATGTGTTCTGCAAGCAATTCAATGAAAATATTTGATAAGTTTGATCAAATGAAAAATGTGTATTATGTGATGCTTTTTTTTCTAAATAAAAGATATTGCTTAATTTGTTAGCAATATTAAAAGACAGTTGATCAAAAGATAAGACGAAGAATCTTTCTTTTCATTAAATCTGATTAATGGTACGTAAACAAATGCAAACGCAAAAAATTTCTTGTCGAAAAGTGACTTTAAATAGGTTTGGTATTGATAAGACGGCAAAACATTTGACAAGAGCTCTTTTAATTAAAATTCAAAAAGAATGGTTTTTCATCAAATGAAATAAAGCTTTTAAGTTCTTCAGTTTTTTATAATATCATAAAATCAATAGTTTAAGAAACTTTCGCTTTTCGCCTAAATCTTTGCATGAATTATTTTTAAAGTATTAATTTTCTTGTTTCACATCTTGGGTCTACTCAAGAGCCGATTCTGAAAACGAAGTTGCTTTATTCCGATCAGATTTAAAGCCTTCTCTGAACTTAAAGGCAAAAGAATAATTTTTAAATTTTGCGAGCTATTTCGATCATGAGATAAAGAACAATTTTTTAAATAATCTCTGTGATAGGCTAGATTCGAGATACAACCGGCCGAAATTTCATTTCGCGCATTGAAATACATTGAACCCATTTTTATATTTTATTTTGACCGGTTGTATCTCGAGTAAATCAAAATATTAGCAGCTAATATTGCTGCTTCATAAAACATTTATTAGATGCTATTAAATGGTATGAGTTTCAAAATGATTTCAACTAAATACACCTCGACTCGTAAAAGATGATCATTTCATTAAAAATGTGACTTTTCTCTAACAAAAAGAAATCTTGATGATGGATTTTTATTAAAAACGGTCGCAGACATTTTCTCAAATCTATTATCTATCAAAACATTTAAGCAGAGTCATCACTTATTTTAATTTAATTTTTTTGTATTTAAAAAGGAACAAAAATGCGTCAAATTTCTAATTTTCTATTAAAAAAAGTTGAAATCGTTAACGTTGCAAACAATTAGTTAAATTAACATAAGCAAAGTAAAACAATTCAAAATAAACGTTTCGAGAATGGAAAGTCAGGTTCACTGGCTCGCGAATATCGATTTTATAAAATGCACTTTATTAAAATTATTTTTTTAATCACATCGCAAAAACTGTTGTCAACATGTATAATCTCTTGGATAAAAAAAATTAACAACTCGCCTTAAAACGTTTTTGTTGTCACTAAATTTTTTTTTTGTACAACACCTTCAAACATTATCTTCAAATCATTTTCACGTGGCTAAAAGCTTATTTTTGATGTTATTTTTCTTCTTTTAACTATAAAAACAGTGTTAAACTACAAATCTTTCCGTTGGTTATTATAGCTTTTGATCAAAACCCACGCAGATTTTTAAAATTATTCTTTTTTTACAAAAATGATTAAAAGCTCAATTTTTGTTTATCCGGCTTCATTTTACTTCCTCATCCGTAATTTATCTAACGCTCGACTTTTACACAATTTCTTTAAGTAATCTCAACTTTTTTTATCGATTGCTATTGGCTTTTATCGCGAACTCATTATTTTCATTCACGTGTAAACTTCGACAAAAAGCGTTAAAATTTTGCAAAACTTTTTTAAAAAGTGAAATTTTATTTTTAAAAAACTCTTCATATTTGTGTTATCTTGTTTTTGTATAGAAAACAAAGTTATTTACTTTTTAATCTAAATTTATCACCAAAAATTACAGTCAATTTCAATTCATTTAAAACTTTTTTCAAAACTATTAATAGAAGGCGGCGCTACACTTCGAGTTTTTCAAAACTATTAACACTTTTGTCAATTCAATTAATAACAACAGTAATCACAATTCAAAAAATGATCGAATTTCGTTATTTTTTGTCCATAAATTAAATTTTCAATATTCTTTATTAGTGATTATGAACTTTGAAAAATGAATTAAAAATTCAAATTCAACATTCAACAAGATGAGAAGTGATCAAAACGAAATCATGTCGTGATCAAAGCTCTTCATTCAATGCAATGATATTTTTGTATTGATTAAATACTCATCACTATTCATTTTAAAATATTAGAAAATATCAATCACCAAAGGTATGTATTCATTCATGATCTGATCACAAAATAAAGCAAATATGTGCAATTAGGCTTTTATACGATGCATCATTAACATCTGAATGATACGTAAACCGTCAGAGGGTTCGTATTTGGTTCAGTTGCGCGACCAATTGATTTTTAGAT
>NCKU01004687.1:0-11748 GCA_003675995.1 Dinothrombium tinctorium
AATAGTGAAATGTATTTTGCAATTTACGAGTTTTTCTTTTTTAGAAAAATTCATTGTTTATAAATTATCCATATTTTTTTTTTATAATTTTAACCAACCCAGCTAGTTGTATGAGAAATGCTAAGAAAATGATGTAAAAAATAACTTCAACCAAAATTCTTCATGTTTTGATGAAAATATAAGACCCTAATTTTAAAAACTTCTGCCAAAGATATTTTTAGACTGATTTTTGCGACTTGAAAAAAACAAGCATAAAACTATAGATTAAGTCAAAAAATTTTGAATACATACTTAACATACAATGCACTTTTAAATTTTAAAACTATTTGAAAATTCGTACAAATTTTTGAGTGGTAAGAGCATTTAAAGCAATTCTAGATTTTTATGGGACGCATGATAATGAGTGAGATAGAGCAAATAAAAAAAGACAAGTGTTTTGTTAACGCGACAACATTTTGCTACGATGTGGACCATTTGAAAAATTTTATAATAAATGTATTGATATGGGAATAAAATTGTTGCATGGTTAGCACATTTCAATTTTATTGTACAATAAATTGTACAATTTATTGTACCTATGCTAGTCATTGTGGTTTAAAGAGTTCAACGAATCGCGGGTTTAACTCGTGGGACGGGTTTTACGGGACACGGGATTTACGGGACGGGACAGCATGTTAGCTTACAGGCTACGGACGAATTTGGAATATCTATTTTCATCTCATTTCCATTTCTAATTTGAAGCAAAGAGCATGATTACAATTACAATGAGCTGAATCATTGATAAAATTAATTCTTACGATGCAAAATATGTGCGATTTACTTCAATTATTTCCTCCATTAACATTAAAATGATGTGTGTTAAAACATAGCGTCGAATTACGATTATGTTGAGAGAAAAAAATTAATTAGAGCTCAATTATAATTACGAATCGCATAGAGCTCTGGTTGTGAAAGATCTGTAAGAAAGACGAATGCCTGAACACTTTTTTAAACAGTGCACACCTACAACGAATGTTAAATATCGGACACAATTAGAGCGATCAATTCGCAGAAATGCTATCTGACTGATAAAAGAGACTTGAGAGTTTAAATTTTAAGTTTATGTTTAAGTTTAACAATTTGTTCAAACGCATAATTTAAAAATGCAGAGCTTGAGAAAACAAAGCCAATTCAGTTTTTTTTCTAAATTATTTAAAACAACAAAAGTTTCTTTATTTGCAAAGAATTCTTTGAATTTCTTTTTGTAATGAACCACATTCATTTCTCCTTTTAAAAACTTACGCAATGATTTCGGAGTTTTCTCTCTCTCGCGAGCAAACAATATTTAAGCAAATGTTTGTACACTAAAAAAAATTGAAACAACAAAGAGCCCATTTACTTAGCTTGGTAGTGAAAAACGTGCATTGTAATGCGAAATCATTAAAAATTGCTTTTGTTTAATTTTGAATTTATTTTCGGTCGCAGCGGTAAATCGAATTTATCAGTGAACCGGAGAAAATTTTTTTTTACGATTAAAAAACTCAGTCAAGTGATAACAAACAAACATCATAAAAGTCTAACTAAAGCGTAATTAAATCAGTGTGAAATTTCTTTTTCTCGTGAAACGTTAATTCGATAATCGAAATATTTCGTGATTAAAAACTCGAAGAGAAATGTGTGTGTGTGTGTATGAAAAATAAAAATTGAGCATAAAAATGTTTTGTTTCATTCTCATCACGAAAATGTGAGCGAATTTTCGCTAGCTAACTCGATTCGCCGGTCGAAACTCATTCTTACCATTTATGCTTGATTAAAATTCAGTTGCATTGTTCATTCGTTTCTGTACATTGTACCTGTGCATATGGACAGGTGAGAATCGCTCACGCTTACCGCTCGGAACGCTAATTTCTAATGCGAAAAAAAATTTTCACCAATTACTCTCGAGTTATTTGTAACAGTCAAATGTATTTATTATTACTCTTATTATTCGAGAAGAAGAGTAGAAGAAAATATACAACAGATCTTCGCTTGACTATTACAAACAAAAAAAAAGTTTTTTACGTATTACCATTGCAGACAGAAACGAGTTTCCACAGCGAAACTTTTGTTTCAATCCACAATAGAGCAAATAATTAATAAAAAAATTTTCATTGTTTTCATAGAAATGTCTAGCGACTAGATAATTGATCATCGAATACTTCACAAATATAAAATTAAAATTTGAAATTTTTTTTTCATGCATCATTTTAACCGGTCTTTTAAAATTTAATTTTGATAATTAAAAAAAAATTGTGACTTAAGAAGTTATTTACAAACAGGCGTGAGTTTTGAAATTATTTGGAAAAAAATATTTTCTTTTTTCTTGCATAGAGTTGTTACTTCTTTGATAAACACTCGAGATCGCTTGTTACTTGCTTTCTTTCATCAATAGGCTAATTCTCCTCCCCATGGACGACAATATTTGACACCGTTAGCATTGGCTTGATGCGTGCCCGGTGTACCGTATGCGGGCGAGAAGTATTGATGCGAATGATGCGCTTGATGATTGGACACTTGTTGCTGTGCGCTCGATGTATAACTTGCAGACGGTGGCGGTGAGTTTGTTTGCTTTGGAAGCAGTACATGAGGCGGTGGCGGAGGTGGTGGCATCATATGCGTTGAAGTGCTTAGTATTGAGCTACAATCGCTTAGACTTGCACTTAGATGACTATTGTTGTAATGATTGGAAACATCGCTGGTCGAAACCGACGCGCTGCTCGTATTATGCGACTGTGAGGTTATGTGAGACGAAGAAAATTGTGGCGGTGCGGTAAACACGCTCGGATTCCACGGCGAATGAGCAGAGGCAGATTTAAGTGCTAACTCGCGTTGAGTGGCGTAACACTGTAAATGGCTCATCAGACGAAGGCGAAGTGGATCCTGTAAGTCGACACCTTCTACCGCGACCAAATATCGCGCTACTTCAGAAGCACACTCGCGGAATCCAAGACTATGATAATCTAACGCATACTTCTGCGGATCGAATGTGAAAGCGTCGAAACCTGGTCGATGAAAGAGAGAGAGAGAGAACACAATGATTATGCATAGAAATCAAAAAATAAAGTGTTTCCATTGTAATCTCGTATCAAACTAACAGTCAGTGATCTGGTATTAGAATTGAAAGCGTGTCACACTCGCACACACACGGATACGTCGGCTTTCTGTGTTGTGTGAATAGCGTGGTACACTGTGCAAACGGCCGCTTTTTTTGTGAAGCGGTGCGATATTATACAATATCCTATATAAAACGATTGCATTAGTCGCGTGTTAAGCACTTGTCTCCACATCCTTTCCCACGCTTTGCTCGTTTCAGAAATAATACCGTAAATAATTAACTTTATTCATCGCGATTATATTTCGCTCTCTGTGTTCACTTTTCTCACTCATCGCCAAAAAATTTTTTACTATGTTTTCATTTTTGAAAAACAAACGATGCATTCATTCATTTGTGTTCGCAAATGAAATTGCAGTTTCGCATTTCGCATTTTTGCTATTTCAAATTTTTTAAAAATAAATCTGCTTTTGCTTCTTCTTTTCAAATATTAATAAGTTTTTCAAACTCGCATTGTGTGCTTATTTTTCAATTCGAAACACAAACACAGGATATTGAATATATACGAGATCAACTTTGATCAATTCGCATTGCGTACTCGCAATTTGCTGCCTTCTTCGAGTAAATTGTATTGAAAATTTCAAATTTAATTCAATCAACAATAACATTCAATTTTAATTTCATCGAATTGTGCGCTGAAAAAAAAAGAAAAAGAAATTTCAATGCTTTGCATTGTGTGTAAGACTTTCCTTTGGAGTTTCGTGTTGCAAGTTGAAAGCACCAAACGCCTGAGCAAAAAAATTTGGCCTTTGGTTTAACAGTAGTTTCGAATGTATTATTTATTATCGCGAAGATCGTTTATCAATTGTTTTACTAACACAACAACAAGAACAACAACAACAAAGTGCAACCAAATTATTTTAAAATTATATTTTTTACCGGTAAAACAGGTGCGAATATTTAAATTTATTTTATTTGAACACTTGTGAAAAAAAAAGTTTTGAACACACACACACATACACACACGCACTTTTCGGGTACGATGTTGAATGGATAATGTTTGCGCATAAACACATAATAATATTTAAAGAAAGTGAAAGCTAAGCAAGTGAAAAATGATTTCTGCATTCGCTGCCAAAGATAAAAGAAAAGAGAAAGCAAGAAACGAATAACTTTCGCACGAATCTTAAAATCGTGAACTTCGTGAACAGCATTTAGTTTGTTGGTAGCGAAAGCGAAAATTACAACGCGCTATTAGTTTTTTACCTTCTTGGTGCGCGCTAACTTTATGTATGTAAGCGACTAGACATTCATTTATTAAATTTTGTGTACAGATGCAGCATCTGATCGTTGATTTTCTTTCTTTTTTTTCATTTGACACAAGTAAATAATGCCGCGGGCATTAGCAGCTTAGCTGATGAGGGTGCAAATGATCATTTTGAATTGTGAAAAGTTGCTTCTAATATTGTCAATTCGAGCGAATGTGTGTGAAACAAATATTCTTGGCACATTATCATCGCCGTTTTGTAATGGCAACGATCTTTGTGTTTCGTAATTAAGCAACAAAAAAAAAATATTCAATGAGTTTGCACATTAAGATTGTTTCAATATGATACTCTGGTACACATCTAGCGATAGATGTTTTGAGAAGAAAAAAAAATTGTCTCATATTCGTAGCAACATTTTTAATTCGATAGAATTCAATGTTACGAACTGTTCAAAATGAAATTTGAAACAACAATAGGTTCGATCGATCGAGCGATTGAAAACGAGACTCGTAATCGAATCTAATTGTAATTTAGTGAGACAAATAAAAATCTTTTTTTTGTTCAACTTCATTTTTCTTCTTCTTCTTCTACTCATTTTACTAGAATAAAGATGAAACCTTGTGACATGAAATCGTGGGAACTGTTTGCGAAAGAATAGCGTAACACGAATATATGCAGTTAGTAGTACTATGGCGAAAAAAATACACACACCTGCCTTTTACGTTTGCTCGCTTGTATTAAAACGTTCAAAGAAGTACAAATAATAGTGAAATAATGCTATAAACGTATAAAGTATCAAAACGCTGTGCGCATCGCAGAGGTATGCTGCCAAACGTTTCAGTTCTAAACACAACAGTACAGTCACTTGACTCCACGCCGACGATAATGAACGGTGCGTCTAAAATAACAGCTTTTAAAAAAACAATCGCTACTCGAAAAGCGATCGAAACAAAATAAAATGGCAAAATAGCGGGAAAAAAACGTGGGAAAGTATTTTTCTACTTTCGCTCGTCAAGTGAGAAGAGAAGAGTGAGAGAGAGACTTGGCCAAGCATAGAAACAATCTAACGTTTTTTCTAAATACTTCTTATTTGATTTGATTCTTCGCTTTTCTCTTTTATTTTCACCAACATTCATTCATTTATCACTATCCACTGTGATCATCTCGCTTTCTCTTCTTTGTCATCATCTACTCCCTTTTAACGCATCCTATCATCTATCGCCTTTTTCTATAGACGAAAAAAAAGTCAATCTAAAACTTTAAACTACACTGTGGATAGCACCATCCCAATGGTACAGGTTCACAATGAACGCTTCCTTTTTTACAAAAACACACTCCGCATAAAAATTTTTATTTTAAAGCGTGAAGAGGGCGAAAAAAGTTAAATTGACGGTTGAAATTTAGAAAAGAAAAAAATCAAAATGAATGAATGCTCGTTTCTGGTGTCGGATCTCTTAACAATGATGGTTTCAGTATCATCTACTTTTTTTGTGCGCTTCTCAATTGATCCTAATTGTAATACGGCGAAACGTAGTTATAAATTTTTCGCTTCACTACGTATAAAAATGCGATACTTTACTCGATTAACCTCTCTTGCTCACTTTCATTCACGCCGTACTCTGGTGATTCGCTGTAAACAGTTTCATTGACGAAAGAATCAAATGAACGCAGTGCTTACCATAGCCATAAAGTCGGAAAGTGGCGCTTTAAACTTAATTTTGTCAAAGTGCACTACAATTTTTTTAAATTACGCACTGTAAATTTTTAAAAATGCCGAAAATGATGTTCTCACACGATGCATCGATGCAAGTAAAAGATGATTTCAAACGATCTAGACAAACGGTCTAGAACGGTCGGGCTTTAAACGATAATATTTTTTTGTTAAAGAAGATGATCGACGCAATTCGCTGATATTTGATATGTGTTTGCGTGTATTAGATGCTAAGTTAACTAACCATCATTAAAATCGCATTCATTTTTTAGAGAATGAGATTAAACAGTCAAGCGTAAAACCATTAAAAATCTGTTTTATAGCCAGTCACTTAAGAGATTTTTTTCTTCGGTTTCATTTCATTTCATTATTATAATAATTTTTCGCCTAAAAAAGCGTTCAGATTATCGAAATTACAGGAAAAAAAAGTAAATTAATTGCGATTTAAAAGCGCGACAATTTGAGTGTGAAATGAGACATGATACAGCTACTGATGCATTAGCGCGATATGCTTCGATATGTTCACTGATTGTATTGATCAAACAATAAATTTGATCAACAATTTGAATGCTAAATATTATAGAAACACGAGTATACAAACCTTTCGCTTGAAGATTTCTCAAGTGATCAACGGTCAATTGAAGTATTTCGGCTTTCTCGAGCTTGTGAGCACCTTGCTTCTCGAACGCAGCGGGAACAAGACGCTTCAGTTCTTGTAAACTATTGTTGATTCTGTCTCTTCGCTTCTTCTCGATAAACTGAAAAGATTCGATTGTCATTTCTTCTCGTTTTTTTTCACAACAAAAAAATGTTTCTACTGAGCGTAGGAAAAAAGTTTTGAACTTACACCTCGCCGTCGTTTTCTATTGACCAATTGACAACTCGAGTCGCCGTCATTTCCCGATGGCATAGGAGCGGACCTAAGCGGGTGAATAAAGCGTTAGAACGCAATCGATTGGCGCGAGAAGACCGTTACACGGTAGATAATTGCGAGTGTGAGTTGTGATCGTAAGAATGTACGGAAGCAACAGATTTCCACATTAAAGAGCGCGCGCGAGAGAAAAAACGCTAATCTAGAGTGAAGTCACGCACGTGCGGCCGTGCATTGCAGCACACTTCGGCCGTCGGCGAGTGCTTTCGTCGAATTTGATGTGACAAGCACAAGGCTGCCGCTGCTCATCGCGTACACACGCACAACTTCTTCAGACCTGATGTCGGACATCGTGTGCGTACGCGAGAGCGACAAATGACTTTTTTGGACGCGCGTCTCGCGTGCAGATCACCGCTCGCTTCCGACACGTGCGAAGAGGGAGGCGAGTAGCGGCCAAATAAATAGCCGCGCGCATCGCACTTACCCTTTGTCGGAAAGCGCCTTCGACGGACTGAACACATCGTCGCAGTCGGACGACGACGGCTCGACATCGCTTATGCTTCTTTTCATTGGCAGCGCTGACGGCAGGACACTTGCGAACACGTTCTGAGTGCTGCTCGCGTTCGGATAGTTGTACATTCGGGCAGCGCGAAGTGTGAATTGAGAGTGACACAGGCACACACACACGCACACGCACAGAACAGCGTACACACTTTTGCCGAGCGATGGTCGGACACGAGACCAGAGATACGAGTTTCTGATCGGAAAATGCTAATAAACCGAATCAAGTGTAGGGTGTACCGAAGGAGGGGCGCCGTGCGTACAGACGTTCAACACGCGCGCGGAAGTGTGCGTACATTTCTATACGGGCGAACGTACCAGCGTCGGTAGTGCCGCTGTCAGGCATCACTCGCGGCGATGGGCCTGAAGTGAGGCGACCGAACGCCCGCCCGAGTTAGACAAAACCCTGCCCCCACTTTCCCACGGATACTTTTGATGATTGACTGTTGTTGCGTTTTGTTGTCGCTCGAAACACACACACACTTCTCTCTCTCGCTCTCTCTCTCTCTTTCTCTCTCTCTCTCGCCAAATGCACGCACAGCGAAGAAGTAGTAGTGGAGCATAAGCCAGCAGCGTTAGTGGGTACTTACGCACGGCGATGGGAACACGCATTGAACTGCATTCCCATCGCGGGGAGATCGCTGATAGCCTTTATTTTTGTCCCGTTAACGTGTGCTATGCACACGGTCACTTTATTCTGCGCCCGCTGCTTGCGTGTGTCTCGCGCTTCAAATTGCGAGTAAAAATTTTTGCAGAAAAGCGAAGAGAGAAAAGAAAAAAGCTAAGGTAACAGCGAAACCACAGTCTCATTAGAAATAATTTTGTCGGAAGAGGAGGAAGAGAGAAAAAAATTCACACAAAAAATTAAAACGGTAAAAAAAACGGTTGAGTGAGACGCGGAGTAGAAGCATCGAACGAGCGAGACAGCAAAATATCGCCAACGGGTATTTGCATTCAAAATGCAAACTGGACATGCAATATGTATATCTAATTGTGTGCGGTCGTATTCGAGAGCGTGAGAAACTTTTGCTTAGCGAAAATCAAATGAAATAAAATTTGATGTTTTACATTTAATCAATCGCAAATTTTATCAAAATTTATAGGACAAAACTTTTAGAACAACAAAAATCGAGTGCGTGAGATATTTTCATGCGAGCGCTTGTGAAATCTGAAATAAATTATTCAGAAAAGTTCTTTTATATTTGAACACTTCACAATGGATCGAACTCGATACTTCGTCAATAATTTTGCTTTTCAAGTAAAAAAAAGCTTTTTTCGACTCAATTATCCTAACTCGTGTCGTTTTGCACTGGGCGATTGTGGACAACCCTTTTGAAAAGCGATAGCTTCGCTCGCTCTTTTTTTTAATGGAAAAAAGTGTGTCAAACTTTTGCCAGAATAAAGATTACGCAACATATGGTCATAATGTCCACTTTTTTACGATTATAAGCCTTTTTTACATAAAAGCTTATCTTTCGCTCGCAATGAATTATGTTTATTTTGTGAATATATTTCTAAACATGTGTTCAGAAATGAAGTGATTTTTGTCGAGTAATTTAAGTGGGACAGCAAGCAAATGAGTAATGGTGAGTAATTTTTTTTGGCCATTTTTCAAACTTTATTTTATCGAAAAAAAATAATAAATTTGCAAAAATATTATATTTCACTTGTTAAAATAAACTTTTTTTAAATTGATTTAAATGATCTCATCAAAATGTTGAGAACTTGATTTGCTTTACATAAAATAAGTTGAATTTGTTCTTTCCTAATTGTAACAAGTTTTTTTACTAAATGAAAAAATCTTAATTAAATTTTTTTTTTGAATACTAAATAATCTCACAAATTGAATTTTGATAATTAGAAAAGCAAAGCCAAAAGAACAACACTAGCGGTCGTATAAGTTTTAGAATTGAAAATTAAACTTAATTCGTTTCTAAGGCAATGAAACAAATCTTGTTTTCATCTTCCCTCTTTCTCTCTCTCTCTCTCTCTCGCTCTCCACATTTGTAAAATTATACTTAGCTACTGTATATTGCCGAAAGCGTAAGAAAAAAAAGCAAAACGGTCACATTTTGTAATTAGGCAAAAAAAAGAAACTCAACATCGATGGCGTCTATGATAACGATGTGATTTGGGAAACAAGAAGAAAGTCGCTGCTGGATTTGCTTCTTCTTCTTCTTCTTTTTTTTTATTTTCGTTCTGTAATCATTTTTCAAATTCAATTGCATCGTAACAAAAAAACGCCGTACACATACAAATTTGCTAAATTGAGCTAAAATCTAACAAAAAAATAATCTCTTTGCTCGATTTTTCAGTGATAGATTACAACAATAATTGTCCAATCGGTTTAATGACATTCTGCTAGTTTGATCAGCTTTTTTTCTATTCGTTCGTAAATAAACGAAAATTGCCGAAATTTTTTTGAGAATAAATTCAATTCGAATCTCAATTAATGACGCTCGATCTCTGCAACTAATCTCGAGCGCGAGCGCGCACATACACACTCACTAGGAAATGTTGAAAATTAAATTTACTTTTATCTATGCTAACGAATGTGTGTCGCGTTCGAGTAAAAATAAAATTAAATAAAGCTCACAATTCCCACAGGTATACAGCAAAGCAGTAAAGTTAATAAAGATTACATTCGGCTGTACAGCCTCAATTCGAGCGGATAAGTGATGGATCACACTTTCGTAAAGTGTGTCTGTCGCAACTCGAATGCGAATGAAAATTTGATTGTCAAGAGGGCAGCTAATGTCGTGAGACACTTTTTTTCGCTGCTCTCGCTTAATCGATTTATCGTATAATGTATGCGAAGAGCTTTTTTTACGTCTCGTTGAGTTGTGCGCTTTGCTTTTGCACTGAATTTTAAATTATAAACTGTGAATTTAAAACTCAATTATAATCGATTTTTAACGCGCACTCGATTTATGCAAACTCGTATTATATTACACGCATTACATGTATACAAATTTTCTTCTTTGCGTACAAAGCAATGGTTTCCATCCGCAAGGAAATAGAACAATCACTGTCAATTAAGCGGACGGCAAGAGCGATTAGTGGTAGACGATGTTTTGCACGAGCACGATCAATGATTGAAAATCACTTGTTAAGTTAATTTTCGCTGCATGCGCTTTTCAATCAAATCATTTTCGATTTTATTCGGCCCGCAAGGTGATCGGTCAAACTCTTGTCAAACTTTAATTTTATCGTTCATGATCGAAGATCGACGCTTGAAATTTGTGTTTCAAAGTTTTGTACAAAAGAAGAGAATGTAAATTTTTTTTTTAATGATTGATTCGACTGAAGTGAGTTTTAAATAAAAGTTTTTAAATTTTAAAAATTTTGTCGATTGTAACAGAATCAAATATTTTATGCAAAGAAGAAGTGAACATTGACAGTACAGAAGTTAGAGATGGTGGTTGGCGAGCATCGCGGGAGCCATTTGAAGATTTTTGCGGCTTTTATTTGTGACATTTGGAACTTTCGCTGCGAACGGCATTGTTCGCAAATTTCGGTGTTTCTTTTTCGAAATAAATCTGAACAAAACACGGAAAAACTGTTGTGCGTGTGTGTGCAGAGAGACGCATAAATCTAAGCAATGTTTTTTGACAGCGTTTTGTTGTCACCAAAATAGTGAAAAGTTTATTTTTGAGGCAAAAACAGCGTAAAAATAATGTGCAAAATTGAGTTAAAAAGTAAAAGCGTAAAAGCACTTTATTTGCGGTGAGGTTTTAAGGGCCATTACTTTGCCAACCTCCTCATTAACTTTCACAATGGGCAACTGCTTTTGATACTGACTACCATACTGTGAATTCAATTGTTTTCGCCGTTTCTCTCACTCGCTTACGCTCCCGATTTTCTCTCTTTCATAAATTTTCTTTATCATTTGGGCAGAAAAGTGAAGCAAAAATTGCATTTCAATCGCAAATAAAATACACAAATACTCGTTTCAACCAATGCATTCGATTGTAATAGTTAATTCAAAGCTGGCATCGAGATTTTGTGTTTTGTCGCATTGAAATGTTATTAAGTTGAACATATAAAGAGAATTACCATCATCTCTCTCACTCTCTCTTCTCTTTATGTGTTTCAATCGAGACGAAGGCCAGTCTCAAGTTAAATCATATTCATTGGCTATTCGACAACTAAATTCAAAGAAAGCTCATCTAATTGGCAATAATCGTGAAGTTTCTCTTCTCTCTCGCTCGCTCTCTCAATTTTCTTGCTTCGAGTTGTTGAAATGCCGCGTTTTTTTTTTTTTTTT
>NCKU01004688.1:0-11744 GCA_003675995.1 Dinothrombium tinctorium
TCGTTTGTAGCTTTTTCGTCACATTCTTCGTTTTCACTACAAGCGATGCCTTCACATCGATCTAACTCGAGGCAACTCATGTTTAGATTTGACCAATAGCTTTCTCTCTCACAAACGCATTCGAAGCCCGATTCTGCTGCTCGCGAACAATTAGCTGCTCGATCATTGCAAAATTGATCGCCACTGTAAAGCGTTTTAGGAGAATTTTTTAATTTTTTTGAGGCGTTGTATTCTTTGATGTGTTTCAGCTTGCAGTAATCAATATTCTCACAATCTTTACAATTGTATCCTTTATTGCAAGCACATTGATAATCGTTTGCTCCTAAATTTTCGCATTCACCGCGTTGATTGCAATTTTTTCCTCTACCACCTACTGACATATCAAGATTCAAGAATCACAATTTTGCCTTTTTCTTGTTAGTTTTACATCAAAAATGATCATTAAAAAATCATATAATTCGCCCCACTTTCTGCATTCGTTGGCTTTATGTCGATTACTTTTGACAAGTTTGCATTTGTGTAAGTACCACCACTTGATCGATCAAAATTAACTTCGAGTATTCGCTCGTTTTGCATGTCGTTAAAATTTTCATCCATCACATGCAGCAATATAATTAATGAGTGCGAGAAAGTTTTCTCAATTGATTGTGTTTCTAATGAGAAGCGTAATGTTAAATTATCGCTGTATTTGAACGATTGAGAGTGAAAGTACCAATAACCGGAAGCGTTACTCGCAGGCAAAATAAATAATGAAGAGAATTTCTCAGAAACTTTTCCCAGAAAATTATGAGTCCACAAATTTGACGGAAAATATTTCCATTGTAAAGCTGCCTCACGATGTTTCTTTGAATTCCAATAATGTAAAAAGGCAACTTCATCACTTTTCACTCTTGTGAAAGGTGAATACAAAATAGATTCACTGTTTTTGCGACTGTCAAGGATGTATAATTGAAAGCTTAATTCGAAAATGTTATATTTTAATTAATTAGATTAGATCTCGAGATTGAATTCATTCAGAAATTTCTTTCAACTTTGGTATGTTTTTTAGCTGGTGTCAAGCCAATTGTTTGTTGCTCTTCATAATCGTAAGAAATCATTAAATCTTTGACAGCAATATATATATGGATATTCTTCAATACTGTGAATTCCGTAATAAATTCTAAACATGTCACGGCTAACGGTAGATTCTTGAAAATCTACTCTTTGTTTCGAAACAGAGTCTTAAATCAATTTGAATAGTTTTGCCATTTTCCTGGTTTATTTTCAAAATTCGTTCTTAAAGTGACAGGATTTGTCGAATTGCAAAATGTTATTACTAAATCGATAACTGATTCTGAACGAGCATTTGCTGCTATGAAGCCCAAAAGCGCATCGACAGGCTAATGCTCAGCAGTTTTCTATATTTGCTTTTCTCTTCATCAGTAAATTTATCAAGAAGTTGTGTTGCAACGTATTCATAGTTTTTATTGTCCATTCTTATGTGCTGCCGCGAAAATCTCTTTTCATCTGTTGGCGGATAAAATCCTTTCTGTACTATATTCCATCCTTCAATCGCTGAAATAAGAAAAGAATGGATTAAATTGATAAAAGCTTAAAAATGAATTTTGTATTATCAAATTTTTTAGCTTCTTAGCTAAGGTTTTCGTTTTTTTATGAAAAATTTTAAAATTTTTGATGCTTACTTTCACAACTCAAAAGTATAAAAATGGAAGATGAGTTAACTGTTAACATTTTTTAATTATAAAAGATATTAACTACTTAAAATTTTTTCAACCTTTTCTACCTTTTTTCTTTAATTCTAAATGCTAAATGTTAGACATATTGCTTGACAATAGACATGAATTTACTTGATGAGCACTCATACTCTACTTCTAAATATTTAAAAACGCCCTCACAAAGATCACCAAAAAGCATGTTCGACGCTGTGATTGAGCAATTATTTTTTCCTCTACATCTATTAATTAAAATAAGAATACAAATTAGATATTCGTTAAAGCAAAATTTGTTCAAAGATAAAGTTTTGAAATGATCAAAATATAAATTGAGCAAAAAAGCTTTAAACAAAACGAGAGATGCTAATTAATTACTAACTATGAAATTATTTTTTGTGCCCGCTATCGATTTTCATGAAAGTTTAAATATAGACAGATATCAATGCGGTAAACAAAAATCGCAATAGAAGTATGTGCGAATTTTATGATATAACCCTGCAAATTCAAACATTTTGTCAAAATATTGAAGTTAAAAGATTAACGTTTATTTTTAATAGATTGAAAATCTAATTATCTGATATTCTGCTTATTAAACTTTAAACAATAAAAGCAATTATTACAATTTGAACATTTTATATTATAAAAAAGAAATTTATATATTCAACATTGTGAAAATGACAATTTTTGAAACTTTCACTACACTAATCAACCCAAATACAATTCTCAATTTACAATTGAATTGTTCTGATTATTGTGAACCATGTTTTCTCTCCTAACGCATAAAAAATTGTCACGATTTTTGAAAAAACGAAACGTTTATTCTTTTAATAAAATATATTTTAATTTTAATTATTCATTTTTGAATTAAAATTAAATTTAAATGATGTAAAAGCTTCGAGTTTTCATGTGATATCCTTTTCGATTGAGTTCTACTTAGAACATTAACAAAAAACTGAAGAAAGTCAAAAAATTCTCCCCGACGGGGTATCGAACCCCGGTCGTCCGCATGACAGGCGGAAATATTAACCATGATACTACAGAGGATCTCATGATGTGAAGGGTTCCATACAGTCGGTTTTAAAACAAATTCACACGCTAAATGTAGAGTTTTGGGCTTTATTTGATGAATAATGTCCAGAATGAACTTATTTTTCTTAGCTTTACTGTTCTTTGTATTTGCAGTTTCTATTCTTATTTTCTCTTTTCCTTTTTCTTATTTTTACTTTTATGTTGGAAAACAAATTATAAAATACTTAAAAGCTTGTAAAAAGCTTTTGAAATTATAGCTACGCACAAAACAAAGTGAATAAGCGCAAAGCGAGTGTCTTGTTCGTTTCACTTAACATGAAAGGTTATTCTCATCATATCCAACTAAATGTTAAACGTGCTCTTCGACTCAGAATAAATAGAATTTAGATTCGAATGCGCTCTGTCTGCATTAGAATCAATCGTTTTTAAATATTTAAATAGTAAAAGTAGACAAGCAATTGTTGTGTTTATTTTTATATTTGTTTTAAAAGCAAAAAATAAAGTGAAAAAGTTAGTTTTGTCAATTAAAAAAATGAATTCAAAGAAAATTTAAGCTATGAAAACGAGTGCCGCGATTACAGTGAATTTTTGGAAACACTTGTGTCGATAAGCAAAAAACCACCCAAAAAAAAAGGTTTGCGTCGAGTGTGAGCATCATTTCGTAGCGAATATTGAGAAATTCATTCGAGAAACGATTGCAAATTGAGTTTGATTCGATTCATGATGCGAAATTCGAAAATAAAGCTTCAACGATTTGTATCGCCAAATGTTCGCATTCACGAATAATTTTTCAATTATTCTAAAAATGCGCTCGAACCATTGTAATTGTATTCGTGTTATTTCAATCGCAAACGATACATGAGCTCAACGTCTGTGATAAGATGATGTGAATCAAGCAACAAGGAAAATTAGTAAGTGCTTTCAATTGTTTCTTTTTTTCATGATTTAAGATTATCGCCGCGCTCCACAATAAAGAATTTAGAGAGAATATATTTTTACAACATGCTTCAAATAGAGTACTCCATCTGATTTGCATTCAAAACTTGCTTAATGTTAATTTAATTTAAGAATCGCAATGAAATTTGAAAAAATTTTTATTAAAATTTATTCGCTTTTTAGAAAATTATTTTTAAAATGTTTTTCTCTCATTGATCCTGAATAATTGAATTTAAAACCTTACCAACTTTATTCTTTGTTTTTCGCTTCATTCTGCTATTCTTTGTGCTAATTTTTGTGATGAATTTTTAAATTTAGAAATATAAGAACAAATAGAAATAATAGGCAGAGGTTTTGAATCATTTTCAATGATTTAAATTAAACTGAAAAATAAAAATATTTTTTATTTTAGCAACTAGCATTTGATCACAATGAAATTGCTCATTTGAGTTTATCTTTTTTAAAAATTTCATTTTTTAAAAATATGAGTCGCTGATTTATGGAAAAATTGTAAAATTCGTTGTTTTAAAATTACATTTAACCTTAGCAGATGAATCGAAGGTAATTTTTATATTCTCTCGACGTCTCTTTCTGGTCGAAATTACCACAATGATCACTTAATTCATTTTCTTTTTTGTTGCACCATCTACATTTCCATCCCGGATTGCATCTTATTTAAAAAATTGAAATTAATTGTTTGTTAATTAAAATAGAGAAGCAGTTACTCGCAAATTCCGAAATTTTCTATTAATAGAACAAATTTGCCGTGTGCACATTTTAAAACATCATCGCAGATTTCTTTATAACAAATTTAAGTTTTTTTTCTTCTGGAACAAATCTCATAATACTTACTTTGACATGTTTTATTGATTAATTGATAATTTCTATTACATATGCAAGTATAACTTCCGACTATATTGACAAGTCGCTTCTTGTAGATCTCCGCAAATATTTTGTTTGTTTTTACATTCATCTATGTCTTCGCATATTTCTTTCACTAAATTGCTCTTATCTCCATCTAAAGGAATAAAAAAAGCAGTTTCGAATCCTGCTTTGCATTTATAATTAAATTTTGTTCCGTTTTCTCCATATTCGCACTGAACTTAGCGTGAACAATATTAAACATTTGTCTCATTGCAAAAGTCGATCAAAGAGGTAATTGAATTTCTTTTGTATAATAATGCTGGCGGGAGTAAATAATATTTTGTCTTGGGTTTTTCAAGAGTAAAAGATGATATAAAGATGTATTCAGTAAGATCTTGCGGCAAATCTCTCTCATTATCATCAAATTGTATTGAAAATTGCACCTTGTAATCGCTGTCAGGCAATAATTTAGCTGATATAATTTAAATGGAGCGAAATTTTTCGCCAGAAAGCATTTTTAAGCTTTGATGGAGCAAGTCGTGAATGTCTTTTTCAATTAATTTTTCTTGCCTCATAATCTTCTCTCTTTCATTGATCATTTCTTTCACTTCTTCAACATACTTCACACATCCTTCCACATCAATGTAATTAGTGTAATCTTGACAGTCAATATGGAAAAGATAACTTAGATTTTTTCGGTCAAGAATAGGTCGAAATTTTAAATTCATTTCTAACTTTGTGTGATTTTTCGCTATCGAGCAAAATTTTGTTTCGTTTGTAAATTGATGAAATCCTGGGTGACATTTGCATGTTGGCACTGGATTTGTTCGATTGTAGCTCCTCTGACAACGAGCGTTGTAAGCATGACACTTTTTGAAATTTTTATCGCATTCGTCAACGCAGATACCGTTCTTAAGTTGCTTGAAACCATGTGGACATTGGCACTCGTAATAAGGTTCTTTCTTTAGATTCGAAATGCATATGCCATTGACTGCTTGACATTGATTGTTGAGACAAGGCTTTTTCAATTGACATCTTCCTCTTTCTTTACTTTCAAATTGTTTCTCGCAAATACACTTTATTTGATCGCCATCCATCGAACATCTTTCAACACCGAGAATTTGTTTGACAGATTCTTTTATAGTGTCATCACTTCTAACTCTTTCACACAAATCGATTTTTACACAAGATTCATTTGTAATATTTAGTTCTAACCGAATTTACAAACACAAAACTTTTCTAAATTTTTGACTTCGATTTGATTTGTCGCCCAATTTCCTTTTGGTATGAATTTTGCTTCGCATTTATTTTTATCAACTAATTCATAACCAATGTGACATTCACGCAGTTTCATTATTAATCATTGTGCACTTGTGCTCGCGGCCGAGAGTTTGGTGCACATGCATTTGACATTCTTTTTTGCTTACACATTTCTGAGAGCTACCATCTCTCTCCTATCCATCTTTACATTTCCAAATATTTTCTGCGATTGTCTCATTTTCTCCATATTCTTTATTTTCATCACAAATTATTTCTTCACACATTTTTCTCTCGATACATTCCATGGTTGCATTTGACCAATAGAAGCCGTTTTCGCAAAGGCACTCGAAACCGGTGTCACTTGGCAAACATTTAGCCTTCAGATTGCTGCAATATTCATCGCCTTTGTAAACTATTTTTGCTGTTGCTGGTGTTGAATATTGTTCTTCGATATATTTCTGTTTGCAATAATTATTTTTCTCACAATCTTTACTATCGTATCCTTCACCGCAAGCACATTGAAAATCGTTTCCTCCTAAATTTTCGCATTCACCGCGTCGATTCCAATTTTTGCCTCTGCAACCGTCTAACATATTAAGATTCAAGAATCTCAATTTTACCCTTTCGTTTTGAGTTATAACATAATATTTTAGCTTAAAAAAGATCATGAAATGTGCATCCGTTTTTGCATTCGACGGCTTTATGTCGATTTCTTTTGACAAGTTTCATTTGTGTAAGTGACACCACTTGATCGATCAAAATTAACTTCAACTATTCGATCGTTTTGCATGTCGTCAAAATATTCATCCATTACATGAAGCGATAAATTTAATAAAACCGAGTCAGCTTTTTCAAATGATTGTGTTTCGAGTGAGAAACGCAGTTTCAGATTATCGCTGTATTTGAACAATTGAGAGTAAATATACGAATAATCTGAAGTGTTACTTTGCGGTAAATTAAATACTGATGAGTACTTGACAGAATATTCCGAGAAATAAGACCACAAATAGGAAGGAAGAAAAGTCCATTGTGATTTGCCTCTTCGATTTTATGCGAATTCCAATAACGTAAAAATGCAAGTCCTATGCGTTTGGGTTCCGATAAATCTGGTTGCAATTGTACAATTGCGACCACGTCAGTATTCTTCCTGTTCTGAGGAATGTACGACTCAATGCTTAAGCGATATTTTTATTTTCGCTTCTTTCACGAAATGCGATAAACAAATGTAATCAATGTACCAAGTGAACATATTTCGGTATGTTTTTAGTTACCCCAAATTTGAGCGAATTTATTGCTTCACTCACTTTAAATACATGTTTAGCGTTGGCTGTGACACAATTATGAAACTTTATAAAAACGGCAACTGATGGATCACTTAAAATAATATTAAACGAAAGTTTTTCGTCATTGCTTTTCGGAATTCGAAAACTCGGTCTGAAATCATTGATTTCTGCAAAATCAGCTATTGAGCAAGTTGGGTTTAATTTTAATTTTTCGCATTGGTCGCTCATTTTATATCTAACCACTTTTCTTCGTCTCGAGCCAGTCGGTTGTTCTTCGTATTCGTAAGTTATGACCAAATCTTTGATTGCCACGCATGGATCTACTTTGTCACTTATTCTTGCGTATTTAATTTCATATATGTCGCGGCATGATGTTAACTTTGGCATGTTTATCACTTTACCTGAATCAGACGCTTCTGTAGGTGGATAATGTTGCCAAACTTAAGGTTGATTGATTAATTTTGGCCTTACGATGACAAGATTTGCAGAGTCCCAAAACATGAGTGCTAAATCGAAAATAGATTCTGACTTATCGTTTGTTTGCCCCAAAGCCCAATATCGAATTGACAAACTCACGCTCAGTAATTTTCCATATTTTTTCTTTTATTCTTGAGTAAATGGATCAATAATTTTAAGAGCAACGTATTCACGATCTCTGTTGTCGATTCTTGTATTTTGTAGTGAAAATTTCATTTTGTCCGCAGGCGGATACATTCCTCTATGTATTATTGTCCATCCTTTAGGCCTTGAAAGTAGAACGAGAATAAAATGAGCAAAAAATTGAGATTGAAACTCTAATGATGCTTTTAAAGAATACAAAACTTGGTTCATAATTTTTTAATTAATTAGATTAGATCTCGAAACATAACTAAACTCTTCTTTTGTTTTTCGACTTTCATGAAGTGTTTTATTCAATTCTTTCATTTTTAATTGAGACTTTTGAGAATATATGAAAAAAAATTTTTTAAAATTCTTTTTTCTTAAAAAAACTTTATAATTCAATTTTGAACTTGCTTTCAAATAAATATGAAATCATATAAAACGTTAATTTATTTTTTCTTCGAATTGAAGTGATTCGACTCAATTCATAAACTAATCAATTCATTATAAATTTTTTAAATGGTTAATCTATTTCTTTATTGCATTTTTCATTTTTTGAACTCATTGTTAAAAGTGGCTTTGAAATTAATTCAATTCTAAAATGTGAATTAGATGAAAGAGTGAATATGAGATGCAAAATTTACATAAAATTCATTAAAACTTTTCCCTATTTCGAGTTTCTTAAATATCGTTACGATATAATTCAAGTTTAGAATTTTTAAATGAATGTCATGATTTTGAGTTTTCTTATCATAGCGTTATTGTTTGAGTCAGGACAATTTTTTTTTCAAGAACAAGTTTCTAATATTTAATATTTTGAACACATTTTTCTTGCCTGAATCTCTTTTGTGAATGCACAAGTCGTAATTTTAAAGTTTGCGCGCAAATAACTTGCCTCACGCCCAAAATTCGCACCTATTATGGGCTTATTTCTTAATTTATAAATTTCTTTCTAAGTCTTATTGAAATCGTTATAAGTCAGAAAAAAGTTTCCCTGCAAGTCTAGCAATTAGACTAAACCTTTTGACGTTTCAATACAATGTCAAGATCTTTCAATGCGTAAAATATTTTAAAAATGTTTTTTACATCTTATCTGAACTTATCATTTTTATGGAAAGTTTTTTTGACATTTAGCTGAATCCTTTCTTATATCCTTTTCATTTGTTTTGATAATTTATCAACACAATAATTAGCAATGGAGTGTATTGTATGAAATTAGGTTTATAACGACTCACCGATTAAAAGTGAAATAAATTAAGATGCTTAAAAATCTGATTTCAAAACTAACTGGCTTGCCGCATATTGTGAAGGAACATGTTTAATATGTTTTAAATCAAAAAATTTTCATTTCATGATTTGAAATGAAATTGGCCAAAGGAATAAACAATATTTAGCGATGATTAATATTTTTATTGTTTATCTAATAACTTTTCTCATAAAATAAAATTATTATTATGCAATTATTAAAGCAGAATAAGAAAAGAAATCATAGCAAATCAACGAGAATTAATAACATCGAATTAAAATTTATACCAAAACTTACTTATTGGTTCAATTTGAGTGGTAGAGAATTTTTCAAAAAATTTGCTTTGCAAAGCATTTGTACTTGAGTTTGCTTTGCGATAAACAAAAAATTAAACATCACAATAAAAATATTGAAAGATGCATTCGGTTATTCATTGACGACAAAATAAAAGCAATTGTGTGATTAGAAAAAGTTTAATAAAATTAAAAACGCGATATTTCAACTGATTATAGCTTTGGAAACAAAAATAGATCAGAAATGCTGTGGAATAGTTAAGGTTTAATTCAGTATTATTATTATTTTAAATGATCAGACCCATTGTCATTATATTCGTTAATATTTTGGGACTCGCTTAGCTATTTTTAAATATTTTAATTATTATTTTTAAGGTACACAACACACAAGTAGAGGATTCACACTCTCCAACAGATAGATACCAACTGCCTAACTTTTAAAAAAGGAAATTCTACTTAAATTACGTGGAAAAAGCTTCGTTTTATATTTCTTTAATTTCGACTTCTGCAATTTCGTCACAGAATTAATTGATTACGATGCATTGTATCTTGAATGAACCAACTTTTGTCAATACAATGTCAAATATAAATTTGACAATAAAATAACAAGTGCGTTTATTGCTTCTGATATATGGTTATTGATTATTAAAAAAAGTGATTATCGTTAGAATTGTCCATTTATTCTTTCTTAATAATATTTTAAAATAGGAGTAAATGATTCAAATTTTTTTCAATTCAAATTTTCAAAATTAAATATAAGCGCTCAATTTGAATTAAAATTAAATGTTTGTTTATTAGACCGTAATTGATGGGGTTTTTTTTCGTTACCATTTATGAACGAATTATAATTGCGAATTTTTTCATTTTCCAATTTCATTTCTATAAAATCAAATTGTTTTTTAAAATTAAAGCAACTTACCCCGCAAACTCCATTGAACAAATCGTATCCTTTATTGCATTTGCAAGTATAACCTCGGATCTTATTTACACAAGTTCCTTTTTTCGGGCCTCAACAAAAATTCGGTATCTTGGAACATTCTTCTAAGTCTTCGCATATTCCTTTGACCAAATTTCGATTTTATTTAGCCAAAGGAACGATAAGAGCGGTAACGAATCCTTCGCCGCAATGGCAGCTGAATTTTGTTCCTTTTTCTCGAAATTCGCATTGACTAAAGCATGAACATATTGAACATTTGTCTCTTTGCAGAATTCAATTTTTGAACTCTTGACCGAATTTCTTTTATATAATAAGGCAGGCAGAAGAAAATAATATTTTGTCTTCGGTTTCTCAAGTAACGAAGATGATTTTAATATGTTTTCAGTATGATCTTGCGGCAAATCTATCTTATAATCATCAAATTGTATTAAAAAATTCACTTTGTAATCGCTATTAGACAATTTTTAAGATGAAATAATTGAAATCAACCGATATTTTTTGCCCAAAATCGCTTTTATGCTTGATCTGAGCAAATTATAAATGTCTTTAAAGATTAACTTCTCTTGCAACATAATCTTCTCTCGTTCATTGATCATCGTTTGCACTTATTCAACATACTTCACACAACCTTCCACATCAATGTCATTGATGTCATCTTGACAGCCAATATGTAATAAATTCATTTGATTGCCCAAAATGGGAAGTAGTTTTACAATCATTTCTATCTTTCGATGATTTTTTGCGAGTTTGCAAAATTCGGTTTGATTGGTAAATTCATGAAATTCTCGTTGGCATTTGCAAGTAGATCCTGGATCATTTCGGCTATAACTTTTTTGACATTTAGCATTGTGAAAGTAGCAATGTTTGAAACTTTTATCGCAAGTGTCAACGCAAACACTATTCTCAAGTTTTCTATGGCCAAGCGGACATTGGCACTCGTAAAAAGGTTCTTTAACAAAATTCGAAACGCAAATGCCATTGACTGCTTGACATTGATTGTTGAGACAAGGCAAACTTTTTTAATTGGAATATTCCTCTTTCGTTGCATTCAAATTTATTCTCGCAAATACACTATTTGATCGCCATCCATTGAACATCTTTCACCACCGCAAAGGTGTTTGATAGATTCTTTCACATTGTGATTGCTCCTAGCTCTTTCGCAAAAATCGATTCTTACATATTGGTTTTAGCATCTATTTAAAAATCGAATTTACAAATGCAAGGTTTGGCTGCGTTGTAGACTTGAATTTGATTTGCGCAGCACATTTCTATAAATTCAAATCTTGCGCCACATTAATTTTCGTACAGTAATTCGTAGTCAGTGTGACAGCCACAAGCGTATTGATTGTTCTTCACTACACATTTTTATGTGCAGCCAAGATTTTGATGCACATACAAGGGAAATTTTTTTTCACTGACACATTTCTTCTCATTTTTATCATAACGATAGTCTTTTTTTCTGCAGAAATAATAACTAAAATCATTGTCAATGCAATCAGCCTGATCGCATGGGTCATTTTCGCAAAGGCTGAATCTCGCACATCTTTTCGCATTATTGTATCGTTTATAACCAATTTTACATTT
>NCKU01004689.1:0-11740 GCA_003675995.1 Dinothrombium tinctorium
CAGTTTGGACAGGTATTAAGTAAAAAAAAAAAAATAGTTTTTGCATCGTTTTAAAATATAAAATACTCACTCAAAATTTTCGCGTTATTGTTAATGCATTTGCATTTTTGATTATCCATGGAAATCTTGCCTTTATCATGAAAAACTGGTTACAATTTTTCAATCTGATTCTATATTAAATTTAGCCAGTTGAATGAAAAAAGCAAACAAAATTTTATGCTCAAAAACTAAGTAAAAAATTTCCCTTTTGATTTTTTGACATTTTCTTGTTTTCATGTTATCAAAACTCTAAGTTGGAAATAGACATAATTGCGAAATTTTCGTAATTAAACACTCAAACTTGAGAAAAGTGAGTATTTTGAAATTAAGCTAGAATTTAATTGAACTTTTTAAAATTTAAGCGACAATAGCAGGATGAAAGCAAAGTTTCAACAAAATAACACGTGGCCATCATTTTTAAAAATTTTATATTTCCGCAAACGTGAAGTTCAAATCAAAAATCAAGTCAACTTAAGTTGTATAGTTTGTCGTCAAATCTAAAAAATTTTTAAAATCCGTTATAGAATTACATGTTTCTAAAGAAATCTAATGAAATTAAGAAGGTTGTTTTTCATTTTACACCGATGATTAAACACATTTAAATTAACATTAATTTTATTTTTTCACGCGAGCTTAAACTTTTTTTTTCATTCATCTAAATTGAATAAAAGTAAAATGTATACACTGAGAAATTATCTTAATTTTAAAATTAAAAATAAACGTTGAATAAAAATTTGACGCTTCATAATAATTATCTCAAGCAACTCAAAACAAAATTTCAATGTCATTTTTTTATTTACAGGCTCTTGCAAGGAAGTTCTGTTTATTTTTTCTTAGCAAAATAAATCTCTTAAATCATCAGCTTTTTCTATAATTTCTAAATAAACAATTTGATCTACAAAAATAGAGTTTCAACCAATAAACACTGCGAGCGATCTTACAAGAGCCAGAAAAGCTTTTAAAAAGATATTTTATCAATTGAAAAGGCCCTTGATTTGACACTTCAAGAAGATTTCAGATCAATTTCGAAATTATTGCCAAAATCGTCGTGAGAATATGATTCTCTTCAATATTTATCTCTTCTATCTTAATCTTCTTTGAAAATACTAGTCAACGCTTATTGGCTAGCGTTTTAAATAAAAGTAGTAATTAATAGAGAGGCAAGGTTGGTTCTAAAAAATTCTCGTTGAAAATGCAGTCTTTCTACCTTGAAATTTCATTACTTTTTGCTTTCGTTGCCATCACTGATTCGCAAAGATTTCCAAATATAGGAGAAATCGGCGACACAATGTTCGGACGTATGTATTTTGCTTCTAAAATTCATTATAATTGATTTAATGTTATTTCATTTGCTTTTTCAATCAGGAAAATGCCAATGCGGAAAAGAAATCGCTCAAATCAACGGAAATATATCGCAAGTCATGCAAAAGTTGGATGAGATGCAAGTGAAAATGGATGCAATGGCTAGAAAAGGTGATAGAGCCTTCGAAAATTCCATATTTAAAAATTTTTCTCATACATATTTTTTGATAAAAATTTAAACAAAAATTCAAGTTGAATTAATTTACTCATAGATGAAAATCAAAATCCTAGTGATAATAAACCTGAGGAACAAAAGAAGATCGACGAATTTTTACGAAACGGCATAAAACTTGCGACGAATCGGATCAAAAAAGAGGATCTGGGCAAATTTGTCGAGGAGAACGATGAAAAGATCAAAACTGAATATGAAAAGGTGCCAGAAGGTCAATATTATCGATGGAATGTGGGCAAAAGACCGGAGAATTTTCCTGACAAACATCGTTACGATTTTTCGAAGGCTTACGACCACAACAGAGTAGTTTTGAAAGTATTTGCCGATAATGCCACCAGTAATGATTATATTAATGCTAATTACATCGATGGCTATGACTTGCCGAGACGATTTATCGCCACTCAAGCGCCCATACCGGCAACGGTGAATGATTTTTGGAGAATGGTATTCGACGCAGACGCTCGTACCATTGTTACATTGACAAGATTGGTAGAAAATAATAAGACAAAATGTGAAAAGTATTGGGCAGATGAAGGAACGAAAACTTTTGGTGAAATTTCTGTGACAACAGCAGAAACAGAAAATCTTCCCGATTTGGACATTCGCCACTATAACATTGAACGAGATAGTGAAACGAGAGAAGTGATTCACTTTCATTTTCTAGGCTGGCCGGACACTGGTACACCAACAGATCCGGATGCGTTGTTAAATGTTATCGAAAAAGTTCGCAAATCACCAACCTTTGGAGCTGTGCATCCAGTGGTTGTTCACTGCAGCGCTGGAGTCGGTAGAACGGGCACATTTCTTCTCTTGTTCAATATGATCGAAATGGCTGAAAAAAGCGACGAAGTTGATGTGTACAAGTATTTTGCGAAGCTAAGAACTCAGCGTGTGAACGCTATCGAAGCAT
This sequence comes from Dinothrombium tinctorium, assembly GCA_003675995.1. Classification (NCBI taxonomy): domain Eukaryota; kingdom Metazoa; phylum Arthropoda; class Arachnida; order Trombidiformes; family Trombidiidae; genus Dinothrombium; species Dinothrombium tinctorium. Next base: position 2,484 of record NCKU01004689.1, read on the forward strand.
TGGATCAATATAGATTCGTATACAGCACATTAGTCAAACATTTGACTCGAGATAAACCAGATAATTGATTTTCACGCACATGAATTTGAATACAAAAACACTTTCTATGCAACAAAGATAAATAACTGCTTACGCAGCATGTAAGCGCAATTTTATATTTTTAAAAATAAAGGAATTTTTAAGAATACAGCAATTTCACAAAAAATTAGTTGATAGTGTTTATGAAAAATTCAAACTCTAATTTTAAATTTAAAACAAAAAATTTGTTAAACTTTTTATTTAAAAAAAGTTTTCAAAGTTTTCAAAATCTTCGCCTTACAAAAAGTGAGAATACTTTAGCTGTCAACAGACGGAAACACGCGCAGCCAATAATCATTAGTCGAGCGGGAAAATGGACGATTAACAAAATTGGAGATTTTCATTTCCTTTCTTTTATTTTAATTCACAGCTTTTTTTCATTTTTTCCACTCTATTCAACGAAAGAATCATTTGAAACGAACTAATTTAAACGTTGTAATTAAGTCGATTTTATTAGAAGCTCGTAAAAAGCAAAAGTTGCGCAGCGAAAAAAATGGCGACGTTAACCAAGACTAAAGTGATTGATAACATTTTTAATAAACGCAAATATTCGCCGCAAAAAACAACGCTTCTTTCGCCGAATAAAAAGCATGTTCGCAATGGTTTCATCGATGAAAAGAGTGATCAATGCTGCTCTCAGCGTCAAGATGCGCCGAATGCGCCTCAAATGTTTGTCGATAAATATAAACCGACGAATTTGAAGCAAGTGATCGGACAGCAGGGCGATCGTAGCAACGCGAAGAAATTGATGCAGTGGTTGCAAAATTGGCACACAAATATCAATAAAAAGCCTACCTTCCATCGAGCGTCTAACGATGATCCGTGCGGTTTTCGAGCCGCCTTGCTTTCCGGTCCTCCTGGTGTCGGAAAGACCACCACAGCGCAAATCGTTTGCAAAGAGCTCGGTTACGATTACGTTGAATTGAATGCGAGTGATACGCGAAATAAGAAATCGTTGGAAGAATACGTCGCTTCGCTGCTTGAAAATAAAGTGTTGAATAATTTTTTCACTTTAAGCAATGGTAAAGTATGCAGCGATGGGTCGAAGCATGTTCTAATCATGGATGAAGTTGATGGTATGTCTGGTAACGAGGATCGCGGTGGGATGCAGGAACTGATTCAATTAATTAAGAAAACCCGAATTCCTATCATATGTATTTGTAACGATCGTTCGCATCCTAAAGTTAGATCTTTAGTTAATTATTGTTACGATTTGCGTTTTTACAAACCTACCGTGGAACAAATTAAAGCGGCAATGCTTTCGATTTGTTTTAAAGAAGGCATTAAAATCTCACCCCAAGTGTTGCACGAACTGATTTTAGCTTCAAATCAAGATATTCGACAAGTCATGCATTATTTATCGTTGTTTGGCGCAAAAGATGAACGCATAGAGAAAATCACTGCTCCATCGATAAAAGACGTAAAATTGGTGAGAATTGTTAAAAAATGAAAGATTTTTATTTACTTTTATTTATCATTAAAAGGGACCTTTCGATGCAGTGAAAAAAGTTTTTACATCAGGACACGAGTCGCAAAATGCCTCTAGTTTCAGAGAGAAAAGTGATCTTTTCTTCATGGATTACTCACTAATGCCACTTTTTTGCTTCGAAAATTATCTGAAAGCCATTCCGCTAAAAGCTAAAGGCAATGAATCTGAACGTTTGAAAAGAGTGGCGGAATCAGCGAATGCTATGGCTTTCGGTGACATAATTGAGCGCGAAATTAGACAATCACAAAGCTGGAGTTTGCTTCCATTGCAAGCTGTATTTTCAACTGTAATGCCAGGCTTTTATATGAATGGTTCTATGCCTCCGTTAAGTCAGTTCCCAGCGTTTCTCGGTAAAATATCAGCGATTAATAGAAAAGATCGTTTGTTGCAAGAATTGAATATGCACATGAGTTTAACGATATCGGGAGATAAAACTGGACTAAATTTAGATTACTTGGAGCCATTGCGGTTGGCTATAACTCAACCATTGATCGATCGTGGTAATTCCGCGATTCCTGAAGTGTTGAATATTTTACACGGATATAATTTGCGAAAAGATGACATCGACACAATCATTGAACTTTCATTATGGTCTCATGAGAAGGATCCTATGTCTAGCATCGACTCGAAAACGAAAGCTTCGCTAACGCGAGCATATAATAAAGATGGCGAGCTGCTTCCTTATTCTTCAGTCGACGAGAAGGCGAAAAAACGTAAACGAACTGCAGAGGTGAATGATATTTATTATGGCGAAAACGAAGACGGATTGCCAAACGATAATGGCGATGAAGTTAATAGTGAGGAAAGTGAAGATGACGATTTCATAGCGCCGAAAAAAGTGTCAAGAAAAGAAGCGAAAAGTAACTGCAATGAAGAGAAGAATGAGACGAAAACAAGCGGAAAAAATGTACCTAAAAAAACGACGAAAAAAGTGGCCGGAAACGCCGCTAAACAACGTAAAGTAAACACAAAGAAAAAAGTCACTGTATTAAATGAAAAATAACAATGTGAATGAATATAATTGAATGAATTTATTTTGAAAGGGCCTTTCTAATAATATATGCATTGTTGGATAGGCCCTTTCAGAATAAATTCATTCAATTGTTGCCTACTTAATCAAGCACTCATTTTATTGAGTATTCAAAAAGTTTTTCTTCACTAAAATTCCGCATTTACAATTTATGCTACGTATATCTTTTCATTCAAACATATTACCAATAAAGATTTTGAGCATCAAAATAAAAAAAGCGATTATAATAATATTTAAGCACTTTATTCTACGTATCACATATTACATATTAAAGTCCATGCACTCATTTAGCTACACAAATCAGTTCGCATTTTATGTTTTTTAATTGCTTTTAATCTTTTATTTCTGATTGAAAATAGATCAACGGTTTCTTAATGAACTTAAATTACCCGATTTTAACACCGTCACATATGTTTTATGCTTCATTTTTGAACAACGGTTTAGTTGGTTTGATTGTTGATCGAACAAGTTTTAGGGACATAAATTTAAAAATTCTTTGAAATTTTAAAAGTTAAGTGCATTTGAATATTATAATACTTGATTTAACCATTTGTCAATACTTTTACTTTTAATTATTTAACTGAACATATTAGCTAATTAAACAAACGGAGTGTCATAAAAATTCAAAATATTGAACCGAAATTTAAATTCAAAAGTTGAATGTTTTATAGCGGGAATACCTATTGTTGCGAAGCTTGGACATAACATAAAATGTAATATTAACTAATGGCTATAATACGGAACAGTTAAAAGACTTTCTTGTTCCATTTACTTGATGAGTAGGTCTCCTCAAATAGATGATTTCTCATTTTGAAAATAGGTTAATTTTTAGGTGACAAAAATGTAGTTAAATAAGCGCCAAAATAAATTTGCAAGTTTTAATGAATATCAATTCATCGAAAAGTCTATTTTATGAAATTTACAAGAGAAAGTTGATTTTATGTATTTTAAACAAAAAAATAGCTTTTCGTAAACATATTTACTGCAGAACACACCATTGATAAGGTTATAAAAAATATCAATAGTGTTGAATGAATAGACTTCAAAGCTCGACATAGAACATTCATTGATCACTTGTGATTAAATTTCCTAAATCACCATTGTCTGAATAATTATAACACTCTGAAGGATGGTTAGTTTTCAGTTTTTTATACGCTCTTTCTTGCATGTCTCTTTCTATTTGAGCCATTTCATCTTCATCGACTATCTCGAATTCATGTTTAGCATCCTTTAAAACCACGTAAAAAGTTGGAAATTCAATTATAGTTTTACCATTCAATGCTTCTGCTACTGTATTTGATAACTCAATTTCTAAATATTTGTTAATCTGAAGTTTAAGTAAAACACAAATACTTTTGAAGCCTGCACTTTGATAAAGAGCAAACTTCTTTTGCCATTCGCAATCATTGTTAGGCTTCACGTATTTTTCTAATACTTTGCCAATTGTTATGTTTTCAGCAACTCGATGATCAACACATGTAAATGGTTTTGCTTCGCCTTGTTCATCTTATATATAATCAGGAAAAACCCATTCTAAATCCCAGCAAATCATTTTTTCCTGATACATAAAAGTGGTTTTATTGCGTTGTCTTCGTTGAAAGCCAGCTGGAAGTAACTTTAAACGAACACCACGTACACGTGCCTCATAACGAAGTTTCTTCAACCACGGAGGAAGCGTTTCCAGACTTTTTACTATGTTTCGCTTATCTCGTCTAAATGCATCGATTGATCGATCGGTGTCTTCGAGAAAGAAGTAATCTTTTTGAAGAAAAAAGAGTGATGATTAGTGAATAACGATTGTTAATCACTTACCATCGAGAAACTGTTTTTGATCGAAATCAGAGAGACGTTTGAATTGAATACGATTTCGTAAGCCGTTACAATCGAATTGAATTTTATGCATTTTGCAGCAGTTCAATGAACAAGTGTTCGCTTCACAACACGGACATCGATACTTCGACGGCTTGAAGCCGCAAATCAAGCACATGTTTTGGCGATAGTTAACGCCGTCGTTATCATTCACATTGAGATGACCACCCGAATCATCGGCAATACCAAACATACCGAACAAAGGTTGTTCATTGCACTCGTTTTGCTCTTCGTTCATTTTTCGCGTTTTTCGCTTTTCGTTCACTGATCGCACGCTTCACGTTTAAAATGACGCCATTGCAGTCACTTTGCCTGTCAAAAGACGGCGAAACATTCGTCGCTTAAAACTTTTAAATGAAGTTTGAGTTTGAGTTTTTGAACGAAATTCACTTTAAGTTTTCAAATTAAACCGAAATTGAAAATACAAACATTCAAATCAAATTCTCTTAAAAGTTTTTATCTCACAAACGAGTATCTATAAAATCTTGGCTTTTATCGTCTGTGAACTAAAACCTTTTTGTGTGATTATTCAGTTCGTTGTCCAAAAATTATCGAAAATAGTTTTTGTTTTCATTTACTTAAATTTATGAAATTTTTTTAAAAACATTTTCAAACACCTCTTAAGTGAGATCAACAAATTGGTGAGATGTTGCTCGAGAATAGAAAGCGAGCATTTAACAATGCAACAATTTAGAATTTTTTTTCGAAAATTTAAAATAAAAATTTTAGATTATCATAGCAAAATGTCGAAAAACACAGATTCAGATAATTCAAAGCAAGTTATTGTGCTTGCAAAAAGTTCTGAGACTTTGCCTGGTGACAGTAGAACAAGTTTTTTTGACAACAGTTTAGAATTGAGAAGAAAATTGGCAGCGAAGAGAAGCGAAGAGTTAACGTTGAAATATGGAGCCCTTCACGTAATTCAATTGTTTGTTCCTGTCTCGATTTGTCTTTTGGTAGTCGTTCTATCCGTCACGAACATACCATTTTATTTCTTGGAATCCGAAGTGACACTTTTATACGCTCCGTTTTCAGAAGATGTTGATGATCATACCACAAAATTGATGCGAGGAACGGCGAACGCTTTTATAATGCTGATTCTCGTTGCTCTCACTACATCGTTTGTTATTTTTCTTTACGTTTATCGATTTTACAGCGTGATACACGGATGGCTTATTCTATCTTCTTCAATGATTTTCTTCTTCTTCACCGTCATATATATGCAAGAAGTGTTGAGAACAATGAAAATTCCGCTCGATTATATCACTGTTTTGCTCTTTGTTTGGAATTTCGGAGCCGTAGGAATGTGCGCTATTTACTGGAAAGCGCCTCTTAAGCTTCAACAAGCGTATTTGATTTTGGTTTCAGCCATAATGTCGTTGATATTCATCAAGTATTTGCCCGCTTGGACCACGTGGATATTTCTCGCGTTCTTAGTGTTTTGGGATCTAATCGCTGTAATGTGTCCTCGAGGACCGTTGCGTATTTTGGTCGAAACAGCGCAAAAAAGAAGCGAACCAATTTTGCCTGGAATGATTTACTCTTCGTTAGCTCACTTTCAAATAATTCAAATGTTGGCGACTAGTGAAAGTATAGGAGAAACAGAAGACAATATCAAAAAACTTGAAGCAAACTCAAACGAACAGAATTCAGAAGAAAAAAACAGTAAATTGAATGTCGAAAACAAAAGTTTGTTGAATAGAATGACAAAAACCGCAGCAGATGAGAAAATTTCGAAAACAGATAAACTTGATAAACTAAAAGCAACAAATAGCAATTTAACTTCTGAAATATTCATTTCATCAAGAGATGAATCAGAAGTAAGAGGAGTTAAGCTTGGTTTAGGTGATTTCATATTTTACAGTGTGTTAGTGGGTAAAACTGCAAAACACGGTGATTGGAATACAACACTCGCCTGTTTTATAGCGATATTAGTCGGACTTTGTTTAACTTTAATGCTGTTAGCAATTTACAGAAAAGCACTTCCCGCATTACCGATTTCGCTTACATTTGGATTGATATTCTTGTCTTGTACAAATATTTTTGTGCAGCCATTCGAAGATAAATTGTCTTTTGAACAAATATTTATTTAAAAGTAAAGCTATGAAAACACTTTTTTGCTCGTTTTTAGTGTGATTATTTTATAAAAGATATGAAACAATTGTTTTTATTGTTTTAATAAATGGTTAAACTCCAAAAACTTGATTCATTGAAATAATAGTAAGTGAATATTATTTTTCTTATTAAAAAATCAATTGAATAAACTTTTCTAAATAATTAATCAATTGAATGAATTTAGCATTTTTTTGCCCCAAATTTTTTATTAGTTTTCTGTGGAATTAGGTTCCGGGGGTCTATAATGTTGAAAATTTTTTACGCATGAAAAATTATCCTTCTATGGGGTAAGTAGAAGCTTCTAGATTTTTTTTGTGAAAATTTTAGAACTTTCACTAATAACTTTCTTTACTCTTTATCGATTTTCAAAATTCTTTTTTATTTTATAGTAATCATTGAGACAGATTTTTGATTCACTTATCAACTTGGTAACCGTTTGGGAAGGGTCCGAAAAAATTCCCGAAAAATCTCCTAATTTTCAAAAATTCTAACAAAAACGTGCATTGTGAAGTGGTCAATTTTTCCCCTCAAAAATCTAATATTCGAACCTACATCTAAAAATCGATTAGAAAAGGGAGGTCTACGCGCTCGTTCTCCGGCCAGAATTTTTTGAAAATCAGAAAAATCCTATTTCCCGAAAACGGTCGCAAAAAGATTTTTTAAATATTATTTTTAGATTAGGCACATTAAATGCTATAAGAATTATTCTAAAGATTTTTTAAATTAATCAAGCTGGTGCCACCATCAAATTTTTAATGTTTTAAGTTTCGGAATTTTTTTTGACAATCCCTAAGGCAATTTTTAAAATATGCTTTCATGCAAAAATAAAAAGTAATATGTCTTAACTATAAGTAAATTTTTCATTCACTTATGAGGTGAATAAGTGGCTCAAAATTTTTTTTAAATATCAGGCAAAACTGAAAAAATACAAAAATTTTAAAAATTAATTTTTTGCAAATAAAATCGATTAAAATTAAATAAACAATGATCGATATTGCACATTCGAAATAAAATAGAGACTAAGCATTGCGGGGTGTTTGGTGCGTCTTGTTAAAGTTCATTTATAGCGTTCACAAATATCAAAACATTCAAATGATGAGATTTACTTGTAACTTGAGTATTGAGTCAGTTTTTTAGGGATAACTAACTCATTCTATTTTTTTCGCAATTTTCATGAAATTTTTCTTATATATTTAAAGATTATTTAATTTGAACCTTTAATTCTAAATCAATTTTTTCTAGATTGTCTGATAATTTTGAAAATTTTGATAATTCGCTTGAAATTGCATAATCAATAGTGAAGAAAAAAATTGTCGCTTAAATTGTCTCATGAAAAAAAATTTGCCATAAGATTAATAAAAAATTGACTTCTTTATACTTCATTTATATATCAAAACGATATTATAAAAGTTGTTCCTAGAATTTTATTCACTTGATATCCACAAATCATAGTACAGAAATTCTTAAAAAGAGAATTGTATTATTATGTTTCTTTTTCGTATCAAAATTCTGCTTAAAATAATCATTTACAGCAAAATAATGAAATGATTATGATTTATTTCTAAGAATTGTTTATTTAGTTTTCTATCTCCCAATTTTTTTCAATAAAAAAATGATTTAAATTATATGTTTTAACTATCTATTCTTCTATTTTAGACAATAGTCTCTTAACAAGAAATTTTTGCCAAAAATTATCATTACTAATAAAATATTTTTTTCTTCAGGCATATACCCATAAATTTAATTCAAAGATACAGAATTTAAGAGATATATAATTTATAAATTGTATCAATGAAATAAGCGAAAATTCTAGAGCGAATGAATTGTTCTTGAGAGAAAGAGAAAATGTTTTTCTGACAAGAGAAAAAGTAACTTTTTTCCTGGAATCGTTTCAGCGCAGCAAATCGGACACATCAAAAAAGTATAAAAAGCAAAAAAATGTATCGAAAACAAACATAAAGAATTGACGATTTCTTAAGATAATAAATAAATAAGCTAATAACTTGATTTAAAAATGTTAAAAGTCATTTTTAAATTTGTGAATTTTATCATTTGCTTCTCTCTATGTGCGTATCAATTAATTGAAATCACTAGAAATTATTTTCGCTTCGAAACGATTTTAAGCGTTCAGATAAACCAAAGATTTAGTGGAAACCTTTATATGACGGTTACAGTTCCTCTTTATGAAATTATTGACGCAGTTGAAAATCAAATTTTTAATGAAACGGAAGAGCTTTTAAACGATTTATCTCTCGTTCCAATTAAGTTTTCAAAACTTTCTGATAATTTATTTAAGTCAAAATTATTTTATTTAGATTTCTATTGCAATCGAGTTTTAAAAAATGGCTCGTTTTTTGAATTTAGAATGTCACTCAAACATTTGATTATTACAATAAGAACAGAAGAGATGTGCAATGACGAATTATATGAGGGAAATATTTTTTATGTTGTGACAAATTTCGATAAAAATTCTCCGCACGTCACTAGATGCGCTTCATTTCATTTGCCGGAATACTATGAAATGTTTAATGAGAAAGTATGCGCTAATATTGCTATTAAAGCACATGTAAATTTAGATTTATTTGAATATCTCGAAGCTCCTTATAAAACAGATTGCGAGAATTACAAAAAATCAAATTTCATAAATCGTCGTCATTGCATCGATTCTTGTGAGTT
>NCKU01004690.1:0-11738 GCA_003675995.1 Dinothrombium tinctorium
AAAAAACTCATTGTACACGTTTCAATTTTATCGGACAAGTTGAGCTAACAGTAAGAAAAAACGGACCTTTTTCACCCGCATTGAAGGTGGATGGAATTAAATTGTAGATTCCAGCTGGTACCCTCATTAACTTCAGTATTGTGAAACCAGACCTGTGAAGAGAGGTAATTAGGTCTGCAAACGTTATAAAGCTTTAAAACCTGTATGGTCCCGATGATACTCTATCGAACGCGTAAACACTTTTAGTATCATTGAGAGAAACAGTTGTCACATCAAAACCAATATTATACTGTCTGCGAGTAAAAATAAACGTTTAAACACATTCGCAACGTTATCATTACTTACTTTGGTGCTTTCAAATCGATCAACAAATGATTTTCAATGTCCTTTGATCCTAAAACTTCTAACTGGTAAACAGGATTTAAATGATAAGTGGCTCGGTTATTTAGACAACCACCCGCTGTTTTTTCTGTCCATTCACCATTGGTAACCTAGCGAAAAACGCGATTCAGAGTTTATCCTGCTAATCTATTTAATCATACAAACCTTTTCTTTATATTTATAGGGTTCGATGATTTTATTCAATGAGAATGAAACTGTCGAATAAATCCTCAATGTGTAATGAATTGTTGAAGTTTTTTCATACTGTGACAAAACCAAAGTATAATTTAAATCACCATTTTCTGGTATCACAAGTTTGCATAAATAATGCGGACTGTTTATTCTAGCACCATCGATGAATGGAGGCGGATCAACTGTCAGAAGATCGTATCAAAACGAATCAACAATGAGGCAATACTTACAAGGAAGGTAAACTTTTTCACCACCTTTGTAAACCATAAGAGCGATGTAGACATGATTTTCAGCAAAGTCCATCTAGATAGAAAAGCAAACAATATATCGCTTTGCTTTTTTATAAGTGTAACTTAATGATAATTAAATTAAACATAAAAATTGATACCTTATCGATTATGTGTCGAGTTAATAAGAGAAATAGAGTGCAATTCGCTCTCTGAACATTTAAAGAATATTGTGGATTGTCGCCGATGTTGTAAACGTCTTTAATAGGTCCGGTTTTTGATGACCAAACTCTAAAAACATTTAATTATGAAAAATTTCGAGAAAAAGTAGAACTTACGAATGAGTGCAAAACGTATATTTAAAAAGCATCGGATTCCAATTCAAGTAAATGGTGTCAAAAAATTTCGTAAAGGACTTTAAGTCGATCCAAAAAACGCCTTTTAAAAAACAATTTTAAGATTTTAACATAATAAATGAAATAATTACACGGATATTGTAATTGTCAACTTACCATTGTCAAAAGATCGTGCACTTTGAGGATCAAAGTTAAGTGCCGCTTTTAGTTTTGGAGTCCAATTCACAATATCGAATTCGGAAAAGTTTCCCTTCCAACGCAAGTGTCTCCAAGGATTTTTTAGAAGAAAAAGTTTGTGTCCCTTAAAAATTTTTCAAAAATTAAATTTCAGGTTAAAAAAAACTTTTTCTAAACACTTCAACATTCACATCTAACGAGTAGTTTTAATATTAAGAAAATGCAAGTGATCTTAGCTCGCTAACGCATTAAGCATTTAAGTTTGTATTATAAATTCAAAGCAAATCTAATAAGTACCTCAACGTTTTTGATGTCTAGTAAAGCATATGCATGATTCTGAACGAGACCGGCTCTATCTGCTTCGTGCTGTGACAAATCACCAGTTGCAACTGTAATCAAAACATCGCCTTTGTGAAAGCGTTCGAATAATGAATGAAAAATTTTATTGATGTCTGCGCTTTCAAGAGAAATTCTCTCCGGAATCCAGCCTGTCAATGCGTTTAAGTCAATACTCTTAAAATATGAAATTTTGTTGAAATGCAAGACTTCTTAACAACGTGATAAATTACCGAATTAGAACCTGGAAAATCGTAACCACCCATGACTTTTAGATAAGCTTTTTCCAACAAAGAAACCCAAAACTCATCTGGTTTTACTGAATGAGAGCACAACAAGCCTTGATATCGGTCAACAGGCAAAAAGTCATCAATAATAACCTAAAATTGGGTAAAATAATCGAAATAAGTAGATGAAACAATTGAATGGATAGTACTTTTCTGTAAATTCCATTTATATGAAGTTTAACCATATATTTACCGCATGGATTGTAGCAAGGTTCACCGGCTCGATTTTGAGGATATATGATGGAAGTTACCAATTTCTTCTTAAATCGTTTTTCGTACAAAGCAGAAACAGTCAAGGATGCGATGAATGAGCAATCGGATACTAAAGTTTGTTTAATGCTAAAACAATCGATCTCTTTAATAATTTTGGGAGAAGGGCAAAGTTCATCCAAACGCACCCAACGAGCAAAATGTTGCGACTGTTTTTGAGATAACCTTAAAAATCCATCAGAATCGGTGAATGGCAAGGAGTAGGCGAATCTTTCTTTTAAGTCGACAGATAAAAACGGAACAAATTCTCGATTATTGATTCGAGAGGTTGCACGCAAAACTTTGATTTCTTCGTCGGTGTAATTTGAAGATCCGATAACAATTAACTTTGATTGACTGTTATCCACTACATTTGTATTATTCATTACTCTGGTGTTAATACTCAATTTGCCGAATGAATTGGCAGCGTCACTTATTTCGTTTTTAACATTAACCACATGTTCTATGCCTTTCAATTTTTCTGCTCGATTTAGAGCTTCTTCAGCTAAAGTTGATAATTTTTTCTTTATATTCTCATCTTTAACGTCATTTTTCTGATGAAAAGATAAAATTTAGAAAGTAATAAGAGAAAAAAATGGAGAACCTACGGCTTTTAAACACAACTCTACAGCTTGAGAGTAAAGTTCAATGGCATTTTCTTTATTTCCACATTCATCTTCGTCTAAAGCGTCGTACAATAAAAATTCGGCTCTTCGCAAATCTGATTCCTCATCATTTTTATGTACAGGTGTTATGTCTTCTTTCTCTAAATTAGAAATTACTTTCAAATTGGAAAATGATTTTCTGCCTTACGTTGTTTCAACATGCGATCGATGTTTTTCGCTCGCTTCAAGTATTGCTCGACTTTTTGCTCGATGTTTGGCATTTGAGAGCCCTTTTCGAGGGCAGTCAAGAGTAAAGAAGTGCATTCCTATTTAAAAGATGAACAGATTTGGATTACTTTGTTTATATGATAATTAAATTATTTTAAATTTCATGGCTTATTCGAATATTAATAAATTTTTGAAAAAAGAAACAAGTTTGGTCAAACAGTAAAACAAATGAAATAAAAATAATAAAATCAAATTATTTTATTATTATTTAGTAATTAAATTATTTTCCAAAAAGATTGGAAAAGGAAAAGGAAAAAAATATAAAAAATTGAGACAAATTTTTTCACAGAAAATTTTTTTATCTTGACAGGTAGCAACGAGTAGCAAAATGGTTACCAAAGCTCATTTTTACATTCTAGCAAATATATAATCACTAGGTGAGCATTAATTGTGTGTGAAATGATAACATTAAAATCGTGAAATTAACGTCTCGAAATTATAAATAATATTTTTTTATAATTGGCATTTTTTATTCACTTTTATGAACTTCAGACCGAAATTTTAAAAAAGTTTTTTTGCTTGAAATGGTCAATTAGTAAAGTTTCTTGCAATTAGTGACAAGTCTAAGTATCGAGAATATGATTGTGAGCTGAAATACGTAATAGAAGAGGCTTGTTTGGGGCTTCTATAACGTGAAATTTTAGATGGAGAGATTAAAAGCTTAGCCTAAAATTTACTCATGTTCTGTGCCATAATTTGAGGCCACATTGTTATTTCACATTTTGTAAAGAGGAGAGCATTTGCCCTGATCTCTATGCTTTTAAATTACAGAAAAGATTGAAATTGAAGTGATAGAAACTTTTCTAGCCGAATAAAGTGAAGCATTGAAAAACGCGCAATCAACAGCAAATTGAGTTAATCAACACAACTAATCGAGTGATTTGCTTTCGAAATTAAATCGTTCAAAATTGTTCGGAAAAATTAGGTCAAAACATGAATGACTAGATGGAAAATGGATAGTAAATCAAGTTTGCGCACCTTAAATGATTACTCAGCCTATGATTGTGCTTAAACGCTGTTTAATTTTAATTGAAAAAAGTCATATTTTTGGCGGCGAACAATGCAAAGATAAACAATTTTTTGAGATTCATTTAATATTTAATATTACGTATTAAAAAGGCAATACCTTATAATAAAACAAGGCGGGTTCCCACTGTTTGTTCGCGTCGAAATGAATGCCCAAATTGGCCAATTCTATGGCACTTCGTTCCAATTGTTCGACTGTCATTTGCTCCATTTTCGAAAAAACGCTTTCTTCTCTCGAAAACGAATTGCACTGCGAAAAAGTTTTTCAAACTTAAAACGACAACATTTGTGAAAAGCGTCTGCAAAAGGGGAACGATCGTTGCGTGCGCCTGAAGCGGATAGAATCAAATAAAAGTGAAAAAACATTTTGAATATTTTACTTTGAACTGTAGCCTAATTCAGACTCAAATGTGTTGAAAAACAATTTTTTTTAATAGATTCTTGGCAAAGTTATAAGTTAATAAAAAATTTATCACTTTATTTCTGTACAGGCTGTACTTTATCATGAAGTTTAATGAGAAAAACTGTTTTTTATCGTCTTTTCTTTTTCTTTTTGTACAGTCCGAGTTCTGTCGACAGTTCGCCCATTAGCTGCTTCACTTTTCGCTTTCGCTCCTCGTCTTTACGTAATGTCTCCTTCAACCAAACGTCTTTCATAAATTGCGTGTCTTTCTTCAATTCTCGCTGCGCTCCTTTGAATTCGCGTTTATATTTTTTCACAAGTTTTTTCTTTGAATCCTCAGGCCTTCTACTCTCGATCTTCGGTTCATACATTGGCAACATAAGAGGTCTTGGCTTCTCTCGAAACAGATACTGACGCTCTTTTTTCGAACATAATTGCGAATGCACATTTTCTGCCATTGTTTGTAATTCCTTCACCGAAGAAACGTTTGAGCGTATGTGTTTCACCAAGTCCTTGATGTCCGTAAACATTTCATTGAAGGAAGGCAAATTTCGATAATTTTCGATAACATTTTCGGTCAAAGTGAATAAGGCTTTTATAACACGTAATTTTGTTAAATTGTCATCATCAAATTCTACATTTGAATCAAAAGCTGAGAATAAATCTAAGTCACTAATATCATTTTCACTTTGAAGATATGAAAATTCATTTAACATCAATAAGTTAATTTTAACTTTTTTAGCTTTGAATGCCGGCAAAAATAAGTGAAAATATTTCTCACCGCAACATAAAACAAAACAATTTCGTAAGGTGTGAATTAACTCTGGGATAAATTTTCCTTCTAAAATTTTCATGATAAATTTTATCAAACACAAACACTTAACAAAGTCTCTCACTGAATTATACTTTGGACTTTGAAGTAACTGAATTAACTTGAGATGGACTAAGTTTTTCAGAGGAGGAAAAACAGAACAGATGCTCAGAAGTGAAAGAGATTGAACAGAAATCTCGTTTGGTGAAATGTTCGACAGCTTATCTTTAAGTTCACTCAATACAGAGGAATTTAAATTTTCGAATTCTAACAAAGATTTTAAACAGTCAGAAACTTGCGAAGTTTCCTGGTTCTGAATCATTAAATCAACTTTCTCGAGAAAAAGTTTACTTTTACTCCGCGCAACTTCTGGTCTCATCTCTTCAGAGTCATCAACTTTGCGAACGATTGGAATATTAGCTTTCCTCTGATTATCATTAAAGCTTAACTGTTTGACGAGTAAATCGTAATCAGTTTTTTCAATATTCTGATCGACTTTCGGTCCTTTATGTCTCAATAAATTTCTGACATTAGCCCAATCTTGATCCAGCTTCTCAGTGAGTTCGATAGTCTCTTCTTTTTCCAACTGCTTCTGTTTCTTGTCAGCGATGATTTCATTGACGAAATCTTTAGCAGTTTTTGCCGCCCCACCTTCACCACCACCGAAATGAGCGCTTTCAACGTAATCACTTCTTCGCAACAGATCGAAATCATTGTCGTCATCTTCTAAATCCGAGAAGTTATCGTTCAATTTGGCTTCGCTTAAATCGACTCCTTTATGGGTTAACGAAAAGTGTTCGTTGTTCAACTTATTTTTCAATTTCCAAACAGAAGCTTTGCGCAAAGCGGCACCTTCTGGAGCGTCTTGCTTCAGTCGATTGTCGACAACACCTTTTCCACGTTTGTCTCTCTTTAAATACTCATTGAAAAGAGTTTCTTTGCGCTTTTTGAACGCTTTCGCCCTCGATTCGAACGGTTTGCCGATCTCATTGCGGCACACTTTCCTGCCCAAAGCAGCGTGCTTTACTTTGTTCACTTGTCGCTCGAACGGATTCTCTTTCTTCTCCGCGTTCGCCGTTCGTTCTGTACGTCTTTTCGCTTTTTTCGCCATTCTTTCGCGATTGAAACGCAAATTCACTTTTCGCCTTCTTTTCTCAACGTGCGGTCGGCGTTTGCGCTCGGCGCCAACCGATGGCGCTTTCGCGAACGCAAAAGGCGCGTTTTTGAAACGAAATTCGAACGAAAAGCATCGTTCGAAAAGCACGAAAAAACGAATAAAAAGCGTGAAAATGTCGAAAGGCAAAGAGAATGCGAACGGCGCGATTTTGAAGTATCTTTCGAGCAGCAATCGTCCGTACAGTGTGACTGATGTCGTCAACAATCTGCACAAAGAGTACGGAAAGGCAGCGGTGACCAAAGCGATGGAAGCACTTTGCGAAGAGGGCAAAGTTTGCGAGAAAGTCAACGGCAAACAGAAAATCTATTTCGTTAATCAGCAAATCATCGATTCGGTGTCCGACGAGAAGTTGCGCGAAATGGATGAACAGATCGTCGAGTTGAGCGATAAGTTGAAACGATGCGAAGAGCAATTGAAAGCGAAACAAGCCGAACTTGATTCGTTGAGCAACGAGTTGACAACCAAACAGCTCAAAGAGCAATGCGAAACTAATGAGAAAACAATAGTCGACATCACCGCAAAACTGGAAAAGTTCAAATCGAAAGATTTGAGCGCGAGTCGTAAGGAATACGAAAAAGTTCGCCAACAGTTGGAAAAGCAAAAAAGCGTTTGGAAGGGTCGAAAGCGACTCGCCGAAAATGTCATCGATCAGTTCCTCGAAGAGTGTCAACAATCGAAGAAAGCGCTGTTGGAAGAGATAGGCATCGAAGAGGATTAAAAGGTAGAGTTAAAAGCGCTTTATTCGTTAAAACTCAGATTATAAACAAAAGTTGAAAATTTGTGACTAAACAACGTATTTAGGCACCGATAAATAATTTTTGTTAACACTAGAAATAAAACTACTTCGGTTTCGAGATGGCCTCATCTAATTTCTTTTGTATGTTCTCAAATCTGTCCGCGCCCAAATAGTCGACGTTTCCGCTTTCCCAATTCGCTCTTCTCTGTTTATCGTCGACGGGCGCGCTGCTTCCCTGATACTCGCCCGAACCTTCTCCGATCTTCAATCGCGACAAATCGGCCGCTAAGCCGCTCTGCAATTGTATCGGAGTTAGTGCGAATGATGCAAAATGAAATCAATTTGAAATTACTTTTGTGTACGGATCCTTTACGAACGAACATTACACATGTTACTTCGACATTAACGTTAGAGCAAAATTTAAACAAATACGAGTTAGAAGGTGACATTCAAGTTAATGGAAACAAAATGGAAAACAAAGCAAAAGTCATTTCGAAACTTACACATTCCGGCGACAATTGAGGTTGTACTTTGCTCATGAATATCTGCCACCACAAACTGATATGTTCCAAAGCTTGTACGTCGCGACAGAATGGAGGCGTTTTCACTTCACCCGTGTTGGCATTGTACCCATACATCCACGGCTTCATTGAGCCAATAAAGTGCACCACTTTCACGTTGGCACCGAATCTAAGCGGGCGTTCAATGAGAAGTGGTCAACTTTTGCGCTACTCAACTGTTTGTAAGCTGGAAGATATGAGTACACACTCAATGAGCTCATGTTGTAAATAAACGAAAGATGTTTCGAGATGTCTTTGTGCGCCCAATCGCTGAAATACATATTGAGCAAACCCTGATCGCCTCCATCGAAAGAACCATCTTTCGCCAACAAAGCGACAAGCTGTGAGAAAGTTTCTTGCGATGGCCTGAACACGAATACACCTGTGTTGAAGCAATCGGGCCATCCGATGTCGGCTACAGCCGATAATTCTTCTTTCTCAAAAAGTTCGTCAATATTTTTTAAAACTAAACAGTCGGCATCCAAAAACACACACTTTGAATACTCGGTCAGTTGCCAACAGTGTAGTTTGGTGAGCGTCACACCTAATTCCGGCCGCTTCATCAAAGCAAGTATAGTCTCATCTTTGCTGTCGATCAAATTCACTTCTTTAACGACATCGAATACCGTCGAGAGGATGTTTCTGCAAAAGGTAGATAAGCAGAGGCAACTTTTGACAACAAAGAGAAAGCAAACCTCATTCGTTGCGAAACGCTAGAAGTGATGAGAATAACCAGAGTTCGAGTGGTGTTCACATTTCGGAGCGAATGTCCCAAAACGAGTGCTCCCAAACAGTAAGTGTCGTTGGTGGAGAGTGTGACAAACGCTTCGTTCGCAGCTTTTGCAAAAGTGAAAGCGTAAGTCAATGGCCAGCGGCCGAAGAGCGAAACTTACTCATGTTTTGCGAAGAGCGAAAACGCGAAACGAGCACTGAGTGAACGAATTGAATGGAAGACTAAAATAAGCGAAGTGTTCGCTTCCTATTTTGTGTCTCTCGACGAGTACAAGTATCGAATAAACGTAAAACAGAGAGTGTGCGATAAATGCAGAAAACGAGCAGAGAATGTCACCACAGTTTTGTCTACTTTTCTCACTCGCCGCCCATCGAAAATGACACTCGAACACCACCCGATTTATGTGTAACGCTTTTAAGCGAAACGCTTATCGCTCGTTACTCGTCGTCGGCGAACACAACGCCATTCGCGATCGTCGTTCGCTCCAACATTCCAACAAACATTTTTGTTGTTGTTGCATTTGACTCACGCACACATTCGGGAGAGAGCAGCGTTCGCATTTATTCCGCACTCGTTTCTGGTCGTCTCGCGAATCGGTAAACAACCGCTTCGTGTGCCGAAACGAAGCGCTGATCGTCCGCCGAACGCAGTTGCCCCTCGCGACGGGTGCACGTGCGATGCGCTCGCAATTCACGCGTTCGCTGATGCTTCGCGCTTCAATTGCGAATGGAAGTAAACTCACGAAGCTTTTTGTTCGACGCTCGCGATTGTGATCTTAATTAAAAGCTTTTTTTCCTTCTTTGATCGAGCATTTTGCGTTTGTTTGCAAACATTTTCTCTCTTTCGCAATGCAATGCGCTACTTTTCTGCAAACTTCTCTCGAAAACTTTTGAAGCACGAACATCGCTCGAATTCTTCTCTCAACCGATTAAAGTTGAATGAAGAAGAAGAAAAAACTTGGCTTTCGATCATCTTTCTCACTCTCTAAACTCGCTCCGCTTTCACTTTTTCAAATTGAAACTCATTGTACGCAAAAAAAATGTACTCCGATTCAGGCGAAAATCATAAGACACATACGCACGTTATTAATCTCTCGTTTATTTAACAATGAAAAAAGCAAATGTGAACTGTGTTCTCGGGCAAACTGCTTCATTAACGTTAATTATGCGTAATTAGTGCGCCATTTTGGGCACTCGATTAATTTTTTTTTGAAAATCAAATTTGAAATTTTGCTAAATCAACTTAAAGATGAAGCAAAACATTGAATCAACAGCGATGAAGCAATTCGACACCCACTTCTCTTCTCTAAAAATAAATTCGCTTTAGAAGATACTCGCGTTAAGAGATACGCGCTAAATTTACTTCGGTTACCAAATGAATCGCTTTCGTGTTCAGTTTTTCTCGAAAGTTTTTTTATAGATAAAAATAGGATTTTGGAAAAAAATTTTATATTCAGTTTACGCACACACACACACACACATAGAAGCGCGCGCATTCACATTATTAATCTTCGCCGTTTTGTGCTTTCGACTTGTTTTTAAATTTTGAGCTATTAGAAAAAAATTTCTTCCTTACGCAGTACTTAGTGAAATTTAACGATAAGCGTATCGCGCTACTAACGAGTATCTCGTGTTGAGCGTTCACCAAATGCTCTCTCATCATTCGAGTGATAGCTGAAGATTCACAATGCACACGCTATAATAGAAAACAAATGTTTCAAGTGGCGATAGCGCGATTATCCGAATTTTTCAGCATTAATCGACAATATTGAAACAAGTCCGTCTGATAATCTCTTCCTAACAAGATTGTTGAACAATCAACAATCGCGAAGTGCATAAAAAAAATCAAAAAAATTTAAAATAATCAAACTTACGTAGGCATAATGTAATTTTACGTGTGAAAAAAATTCTTATCTTCAAGCGATATTATGAGAGGAAAAGTTTTTAAAATGGCAATCGTAAAACTCATTTTGAAACAAACTCGATTGACTTATATTTGAAGTTTGATTAACTAGCGTCAAGCGGAATTTTTATCAAATTTATTCTTAGCGGCACTGCTTTCACTTTTAAATATTCACTTGCATTCGAATTCAATGAATAAGCGCAACGTTGTCTAGAATAATTTCGAATATCAAATGAACAAGTGTTTAAAGCTCGTAACTCGAACAGCCGAAGAGTTTTGAGCTGGCGAATGCCATCGATCTGCTTATAAAGTAATGGAAACCTTCCATCTTTAGATATTGAATAACGAACACATAATCAAAATTAAATCATTAAATTGCTTTAATGGATGCGCTAAAAATAAATTTTGATCTGAACGAATTGAAGAGAAACATTTTCGCTACCTTTATTCTGATTTTGTTCATCGATTGCGACAAGCCTGCCACAAAGCAAAATTTTGCACAAATCTAATCGTAAAAATATTCCAAAAAGTTTTCACAGATCGTTACAAACAAAACAGCGCTTCGAATATTGTTAATATTTCAACAATCTATTCAAATTGTTTGCCGAGCAAAATTGAAATTGGGAAAAACAAGAAGGCTGATAACATTTTCCTGACTCGAGATTAAGCGTGACAAATTGAAAGCTTCGACGCCTGAATTCGAAAGGTTCATAACATACAGCGTTTCAGTGAAATTTCTCGAGTGTTTTTGCATCATTTCTCCAAGTATAAACGACCACTTGCACAAACATTTTACATAAAATCAAAGAAGTTTAATGACTTTATCAGAAAGTCAATTTGCAAAAAAAAAGTTAAGAATTCAAATATTCAAAATATGATAAAAAACAGAAAATTGCAAAGTTTGTAATAATTACTTGCATCATTTATAAAAATTGTAAGACGAATAAATTAAACTCGAAATTCAAACAGAGAAAAAGAAAAGTAGACATAAATAATCAAGTAAATTAAGTGAATCGAGAAGTAAGTTTAGAACGCGACATACAATTAGATTAGACGTCTGAAGACTGAAGAAAAAAGAAGATAAAACCAAAAATGAAATCAAAATACAAATGCTGGAATGATAAGAAAATGTAAAGTTAGTTGTGTAAAGATTAAAAGTTATAAAAACAAATTGCTGGATAAAATAAAAAAATTTAAAAGTGAAAATAGGACAATGAAGTGAAAAATAAATTTGGTTGGAAACACTTGCGAGAAGAGTCGAAACCTTGAGAGCAATTTGAGAAAATTGAATA
>NCKU01004691.1:0-11737 GCA_003675995.1 Dinothrombium tinctorium
AAAGTTTCAAATTAAAACCTTTCAAAATTATGATTTGTTTCCATATTTGTGAAACGTTCTAAAGTATCATTAAAATTGTATAGAGCTTTTTGTGCACAATATTCTCTTTATAAGTTATTGTTATTGTCGGCGTGTACATTCAAAGCAACCTACATGCGTATTTTCTAAATCCTCAAGCTAGACAGTAATGCAATTTTTATTTTTTGCAAGTTAATGCAGGTTCAAAATGAATATTTCAAATGGTAGTAACAATAAACTGACTAGAAATGTAATAGAATGTAAATTTGTTTTTTATTCATTCATAAACTTCTTTATAAAATTAAAAATATTTCAATCATTTAATATTTACTAAAATAATTCAAATGTTTCTGGCGAACGACGTTTAAATAGCGATTATATCAGAAAATTTCGAATTTAAGCGTATATATCAATTAAACACATACTCAATTTGATAAAATTCATCGACAAAAGCTACTGGTCTTAATTAAATTCAAGATAAGTAAAAATTTTCAAAACTATGCTTTCATCATCTAAATTTTGTTTTGTGAAGTCTCGAAAAATTTACTTTTTATATCGTTACATTTATTTTCATTACTAATAAGTCGGCGTACCCAAAGCTGAATAACACTTATTAAAGTTCGGATAACCTTTCTCATATAAAATAAGTATTTTAATTTGAAATTGAGTATTTTCCATACTTTTTACTTTTTCAAGTTCGTTTAACAGATAAGTTTTAAAATTTAAGAGCTAACAATATTCCATATACACTCTTGGCCACATTAATATGCTATCTTAAGCATTCAAAATTCAAATTTGCAATGGATAAGATGATATATCAATGTGGCTACGAGTGTATCTCATCAATAGCTTTTTATATAATTCTGTTATTTTTTATAGGGCTATTTGAGTAAATTAAATATGTTTAGCCAAAATAGTTTGAGGAAGCTGTAAACAAATTCTTCAGCGAACACACACACTTTTGCAGTGAAAATTTGAAAATAAAATCTTTAAAGCTTCAGTTTAAAAAAACAACTCTACTTTGGATTTGCCGTTTATTTATTTATTAGGTTAAAATAATTATAATAAATTATAGAAAAAGTTACTGTTAAAGTTTGAGTATTCTTGTTTCGTTCTAACATAATGAACACACTTCTTCACACTTCTTCCTCTTCGGATATATAGCCGTGAATCAATTTTTTATTTTTTTGACATGTGGATAAAAAAGAAATTACCTAAAAACAACAAATTTCTCATATATTTTCGTAGCTCAAAGGAAAGAGATTGAGAAATGAATGCGATCATATAAATGAATAAGACATTAAACACGAAAATGAACACAATTTGATTAAGCTTTTAATAAAAATGAGTTTAATTTTTATGCAATATCATTGGTTAAAAAGCGATATTAAGAGCAAAATTGTTAGTTTCAAGGGACATTTTTAACCTGAAAATGACCGATTTTAACAAAATTTTGCATATAAATTTTTCACTCAAAGAAATGCATAGTGAATGAATTTTAGCGGCAGAATTGAAGCGGTATGCTTTAGTGGTCGCGGGATATTTCATGTCAAAGATAAAATAAATTTAAAGGATTAAATTTGTTAAAAGCAAATAATAGAAAGCTCGATAGCAAAATGATATTGAGCGACGCTTTCAACACAAAGGCTTTTCGTTCAAATCTAACGATGCATATTTTATTTTGCTATAAATTTTAACTTAACTTGTTATTTTGTAGTTGCTCCTTTAAAAAGGCCTATTAAAGTTGAACTTCTATGCCATCGTTTCAAAATAAAATGTTTCGATTATCGAAAAGCTCATTTGCAAACCATCACGAATACTTGAGCGTCTCGTTAATGATGCTTTGCAGAGAAGCTCACTTTCGATGATCGAAACATTTTATTTTGAATCGATAGTACATTATTTTATAAGCCATCAGCCTTAAACTCATTTCTAGTTCTTTTTAAAAGTTTTTCATTTAAAATTTTCTTAACAAATCGGAGTTACAATAACCTTAGCAAAACATGTTTTCATATCAATTTTCTATTTTTTTAAAGTCAAATATTTTTATTTAAAGGAATTAGTCTGCTATTTGTATTTTAAGATCAAAAAGTATTTATCAATCCTAAAAAGTCAAAATTTACAGCCAAATAAAATATGCATAGTTGGATTTGCATCAAAAGGTTTTGGGTTGAAAGCGCTGCTCGATCTCAATTTGCTATCGAGCTTTCTCTTATTTGCTTTTAAAAAATTAAATCCTTTAATATATTATCTTATCTTGACTTGAAATATCTCGCGACTTGCGATACACACGCTAAAAATCTCTCGCTATGACTTCTTTGCGTGAAAAAGTTATATGCAAAATTTGGTTAAAATCGATCATTATCAGGTTGGAAGTGTGCCTTGTTAGTTTTCCTTTCAACATTTGTTTTGAAAATATCTTGATTCACACCATTCTCATTTATCACCGGATGCTGGTTAATTTTCGATGAAAAATTTTAAATAACTTTTTTCTAATCTGGACTTTTTGTATTCATGCGTAAGACATTTTTTGCGTATTTATATTTGAAAAATGTGTGAAACAAACTTACCAGAAAGAAACTAATTTTTCATAAAGATTTATGTCGCTTCTGTTCACCTTAATTCAAGCTTCTAAATATAAATAAAATTATAATCCTTTTCTTTTTTTCTCAGCTTTGTTTGAAAAATTAATATCGCCCACCCAAAGATTGTTTCTTTCATTCATAAATATTTATTTTGTTCATTACAAATGCATGCGCTGCTTTTTACACCTAGGTAAAGTAGTGCGATGCACTTTTTTTTATTTCAAGTAGGAATTACATTCGATTCTAGTCGAATTTAAGATTTTTACTTGCTCATTCACCATCAAGCACTCGAATAAATCAGCGAATCAATCGATAAAAGTAAAACTGAAAAATGCATTGAGTATATGAAATTTCAACAGGTTAATCTATCGAATTGAGAAGCGTCTAAATTTTTGTTCATACCAAATGACACTCGGGGTGTAGATTATTGAGACATTTTCGCGAAACTTGTGATTGATTTCTAACATCAGTGCAAACTTTGAAACCAAAAATTATGTTTTCCGCATGGATATGTACAAAATTCAA
Organism: Dinothrombium tinctorium; assembly: GCA_003675995.1. Taxonomy (NCBI): domain Eukaryota; kingdom Metazoa; phylum Arthropoda; class Arachnida; order Trombidiformes; family Trombidiidae; genus Dinothrombium; species Dinothrombium tinctorium. The sequence continues at coordinate 3,129 of NCKU01004691.1, forward strand.
CCTTTTTACATAATTAAATTTTTCTGTTGATAGATCTTTTAATTAAATTCACATTTTAAACGGTTTATGATTTTAATTTTCTGAAAGAAAAATCGATAAATAAGCAGGCGATTTTATAACTCACCTTTCTCTTATCATATTTTTATAGTTTTCTTTTTTGAATTTCATATTAAAAAGTTTTTAAAACTTTTGCACTTTAAAAATCAGAAAATAAAGTAATTCGGCTTCGTATTTGTGTAGCAAATTGTATCGAATATCTCATGCACGAAAGTCTCTCGTTGAATTTAATTAAGTGAATATACTATTATTGTATATTGCATTAAATTCAAGCTTCGAATATATGCTAAAGCAATATTTCTAAATAATTTATTTATATGCAGCGATGCGATCATTCAGACATTTTCAATTCATCATTTATTTATTTTTGCATTTCTGGGAAGACTATTGATTCATATCATGATATGAATAGCGAAATTTGATTGAATATGAATTTCATTTCAGCGCATAAGAAAAAATTTTCCTTTTGAATGATCAACATCCATTAAATGCAAGTTAACGGTAGCGAAAAGATGAAACAAATTCTTTTATCATTTTCAAAATCATTTTTCATAAGAACAATTTGTAGTTATCGTAAGATTTTAATTTCGATACGCTTGAAAGTAAAAACTGATTTTGAGAAAACTCAATTTACTTTGCTTCCTGAATCGCTCCCATTGTTTTGATCTTTGTATCAAAGTTTTTCATTTCTTTCTCTTCGCAATTCTTCAATTTTTGAAGAAAGAGACTCGAAGAAAGAGATTAAAGAAAGCTCCAGTGTAAAAGTATCGACGGATTTTACTTTTATTAAAGAAACAATATATTTTGTGAATCAAAGAAAAAAATTCGCAACAACAGTTTACAAAAAGTCGCTTTAATATCGAGCATGTAAAATTAATTTCGCTTCTTTCCTTTTTTCAATAAATAAAAAACTGTGTTTAAAGCTTCTTTTTGAGAAACTGAAGTAATTCTGTTGAGATTTTTGAACAAATTTTAAAATTTGAATTGTGTTTTTAAGGAATTTACATTACTTAACATGATAAATTTTTCACTCCGCACCATGTGGAGAATATTTGAAATCGTGTTCAGAATATTGAAAATTTTTTAGTTTATTCTTTAACAAATTGATTCTTGAATCGTTAAGGTTTTAAATAAAAATACTTTTTGAACAACTTCTACTTCTAAACAAATTGCAGTTTTATTTTTACTTTCGATTGCGCTATATTTTGCCATTTTTCATATGAATTTTTTTTTCAATTTTATATCCAGAGGTGTTCATTTTGCGCTCTATTTGAATTTAACCATATCATTTTCGTTACATTTATCAAACTTTTCAGCCTAAAATCTCAAGTATAAGAGGGTAATGTAGATCATTTTTCAAACTAGTTTAATATGAAACTCCTTTTTATCAAAATTGGGCAAATGGTCTAGATTTAAAAATAAAAAGCATCAACTAGTTTAATAACTTGATACGATTAGTCTTTCCTTTTAAAATCGATTAAATTTTGACATTTACAATTTATATAAAAATAAAATTTTAATCAAACTTTCTGATCGTAAGCACACTTTTTCAAGCTTGCAGCTAAATCACAATGAACAATTTGTTCTAATCTAAAGCTACCTTAATTTCAATTTGTGTTTTCCCACTCAAATCACGAGCCATACAACATTACTGAAACAAAAATTATTACATTGGTTAGTTTTTGGCGTTATTAGAATAACTATGTTTACAAACACAATTCTCAACACGCAGATTAAATCAATATTGATACAAACATTGTTTATTTTAACATTGGTTTCTATGAAAATAAAAAGAAAATTGCCTTTCTTCACTATCAGAGTGTTTAAATTTATTTAGGCGTCATGAAAAAGAAGTTAAAACTATCAAGCTATTACGATTTAAGAAATAAAAATTAAATATTTCATTTTGAGGCAGAAAGAAAATTGATTTCATTTGAAAAATTAGAAATAAAAAAGTAAAATAGGAAACAAAGAGAAATTTCTTGATTTAATGAAAAATGAATGTAACAATTTTTTGCAATAGAATATTTACATTTTACTTAATTGTCTTATTCTAAAAATATAAAGGAGAATTTTATTAAGAATCTAACTAATTTTAATAACATTCAAACAGAAAATCCGATTCTGATTGGTAAGAGAAGAGTTTTTATGTTCTCAATCAAGTTTTGAGCAACAATTTTTGGGAGAAAACATTTAAATAAATTCTATTCTAATCCATCTTTAAACAAATGCAAAATTAAAGTATTTACAAGAAAGACAAAAATTTAATTAATATTTTTTATATAAATGAAGTACAATTTAACCATTTCCACTCTTTCTCTTTAGTAATTATAATAATTTTAATCATATTTTGAGCGATGTTACTCGTGAAATTTAATTATTCTTTGTAAATGCAAGCGACGACAGTATCGCAGATAATTTGCTCATTTGCCGTTTCTCTTTTCTCATTTCTCTTTTGAATTGAATTTGCTTCACTTGTTGCGACAAGAACACTCGCTTCACTTGAATTAGGGTTTGAACAAAAAAAAAATTAAATTTAATGTACAATTGTTTTAATATACTGCAAACAAATCTACTTTTACAAGTCAGTGATGCGAATACATATAGAAATTAACAAACACAACAGCATCTTAAAATCAATACATTTGCTGAGATAACAAAGTTTGTGTGCGAAAACTTTATTCGCTATTGATTATAAATTACGCGAGAGAAACCAAACTTTCATCGGCTCCGGTCGTCCTTTCATCGCCACCGGACCTCTATACTCGAATTTGAATGTTGGATCGAAGTTTTTCGACTCCTGCAATAATTTGTACGCGTCCTCAGACACATTTATTTTACCAGCTTGACCGGTCGTTTCTGTTCTCGATGTTAAATTAACCGTGTTACCAAATAAGCAGTAACGTGGCATTCGTTTGCCGATAACACCAGTGACAACTTCTCCCGAATGTATACCAATTGTTACTTGCTGCGAACGAAAATGGTTAAGAAAATGAGTGATTAACGTGCAATTAAGAATAGCTTAACAAGCAAAACGAAGGAAGAGAGCAAAAAGGTTAATTACGCAAGTAAGCTACTTACGACACCGTCGACGTCTTCGGTTTTGACATTTTTCGATAAATCCATGATATCAAGTGCGAGTCGCGCGATGCAACGCGTGTGCGATTCGCATGGCTCTGGTAAACCGCTAACTGCCATGTATTTATCACCAACAGTTTCAACCTAAATTACCAAAAAACGAGCTTTTTAACCGAAATTTCACAAACTTTTTTGTTTACGCAAGTTTTTGTTTTAAAATTCATTTTTGATTTTTCTCGTGATATTAAAAAGTAATTTTGAAGAAGAAGAAGAGAAAAAAACACAATTTTAAGGTAGATTTGCATTTAATACCTTGTAAACATTTGGATTCTTTTTCGTATCAGTGAGAACGTCGAACGTTGTATAGATCGCGTTCAAAAGTTTCACGATCTTCATCGCGCCTTTTGAGTCCGAATTTTTAGCGCAAAATTGACCGAAACCAACAATACCGCTGAATAGTATCGTAACGCATTCGTATTTTTTCGCCGGTACCGGTCGCGAGTGGCGAAGTTCGTTCGCCACCGAAGGCGGTAATACTGAATACAGCAATCGATCGGTCTTCTTCTTCTCTTCCTCTAATTCGCGATACGTTTGCTGCAGTTTATCGGTTAATATTTCTAAATTTTTGGTCAATTTGTATTCGGCTTCGAATTGTTCGGATAAGAGAACAAGATCGCGCGTCGCATCGTGCAAAGGTATGTCGCTCAGATAGAGTCCTCTCCGATTTAAATCGTCTAGATTAAGCACACTCGGGGAGCAGAGAAACAGCATCAAATCGGTCTCTTGTATATGTAACATTTGTCCTTTCAAGCGCATACTGTACCAAAAGCATTTGAAAAATTTTTGTGATTATGTGTTTGCAAATTTTAATTTAAATCTATTTGATTGTTAATGAGTTGATTTACACAACATACCGCGAATGTTCTGATTTACTGTTGATACCTTCCGAGCCTTTGTTGACGCATTTCGTACGCAAAACAAACACAGTATTTATGTGAGACAAGATATTATTGAAGCTGAACTCCATATGAGGTCTAATCATGTCAAATACATTTGTTACCAAACAGTTTGAGTGGGTTAATGCCGGCAATACTCTTGCAACTGAAGTTCCTGCCTATGAGGTTCATATTTGTGCAACGCGTTGACAGTAGATTTCAGCGCAGCATTTAATCGTTAGAAATGACAAACAGCAACGGTTAGTGATCGAACGAAAACCATGAAGAGATCAATGGTTTGAGGTGAGCGCGTTAAAAGAATGTGAGAGGAGAGAAAAAAGATTATCGAGTGATTTGTACTTTCATAAAAATACGACACGCACACAAACATTCGCTTTACTCGAGCGAAATAAAATTGACCTATCTAAGCGATCGAAATGCGAATAAAAAAAGTTCGTCGCTTTCTTACCTGTCGAACGATTAAATTGCGATCAAACACCAAATGAAATGGAAATGCTCGGCAAAAGGTTAGCGGCGAAATTTTATTCTCGAGCGAAAGCATTTCGAATTCCTCTTGCTGTGGTTCTGGACTCTTCTCGCTTTTTTGAAACTTCTCTGTTATTATGAATTGAACGTGATCATAGCCGTCGTCTTTTGTTCGCAGTATTTTCACATCCACTTCGCTACCGTGTAATTTACTCGCGACCGCTTTCACAATACCAATCACAATGTATTCGAGTCCTTCGCGCTCGGAGTAATAATGCAGAATAAGCGCACCGTCCTCTGGTCGCTCGGTGCATCGAAAGCTCGGCGCTCGCATACCTGTGATTAAGTAGAACATCTATTCTCTTTCACGATTCAATGCGAGAAAGCGGCACTGTTTTTTGTCGAATGAATCAATAGTACTAATCACACCATGTAATGGACCAATTGAGACAATAATAATGAATTATTAATGCTATGTGCTAATCTCAAAATTTTAATGAACCTCAAAACAAAAATTAATGAGAAAAGTTTTGCCACTCGCTCCTTTGTTAACTTTGTCAAATGTTTTCAATTATGTAAGATTATAAATAAATTTCATGCCTCGACGAAGAAAGTGAACATTGAAAATTTTTTAAAGCTCCACAAATATTAGTTTTAAAGATTTTGTAATTTATATTATATAGCTACAGCGTAGAGCAATCTTAATTATGTAATCTATTTTTCTAATTTTCTAATTTTTTCGTTAAGCATACAAAAGAGTAAAATTTACTCGTGTTTCATGTCAGAACAGTGTTCATCACTTGAATCAGCTAATTAAAAACGCTAAAAGCTTCTCTTTTGTCATTTTGTTCACTTTTTGCGCTTTGATTGTTTGATAAATTACAATACGCTTGAATTTTTATTAATTGCGTGCACTTTAAGTTGAACACCAATTAGAATTGGTATTCGGTAAAGCAAGCATTTAATTATCAAACCTCAGTCAATGAAAAATAATTGCAAACAGTAAGCGTAAATACCGGGATAAATCGTAGCCAAGTGATCATGAAGCGCGTCCAAATTTTGTAGAAAATCGCGTGGATTTGCGCCCAACACTTGCAATATTTTATCGTAACCCGATTCTTGGCAAAAATCGAAAAACATGCGACCAAATGATTCGAGTATTTGATTTGCCTGTATATCTATAATTTTGAAAGCAGTAGCGAAAGATAGAGAGAGAGGTTGAGGAAGAGAAAAAAAAAAGCGAGAAAGCGTAAGTCATTGAGTCGCGTAAAACATTCTTTGGCACTCATCAAAGAATGATATGAAAAAAGAAAACAAGAAGACTTACTTAACACTTTTTCTGCAGCTTCAATCAAATTGTACGTAATTTCGTCGTCGTAAATTAATCGTACCAGAAATGAGCCTTCCATTTCTATTTCTGCTTCTTTTCTACATTAACCGAGAAAAGTGAGTAAAAGAATTAGTGATTGAGACAGAGAGAGAGAGAGACATCTTAACTCATCGTTTAGGTATCTAAAACAAACTGAATAAACAATTACTTGTTTAGTGCTTTTTAATGTTCTCGTAAATTCCTTTATAAGAGAAAGCTTGTTTGTAAACCAAGGTAGAAAGTAATTTTTACTATTTACTTTCACCCAAACCATTTCGTTTGCTGATAGCATTTGAATTACTCCTTTGATTGATTACTCTCGTATTAGTATAACTACTCGACTGTTAATCATTTTGTTCTTTCTTTTTTCTCTTCACCTATATTCATATTAATCTATTCGAAAGAGTTCTAGCGATATTCGTTTACTTAAATGATAGATAGCGTTTTGTTATTGATTAGGGAGTGATTATTTTTATTTATTTCTTTGATAGATTAAATGCTTGTATTTTCTATAATTTTTCTTTATCATTTGTAATTTGTAGCGAAAGTTTTTTTCTAATTTTAACTCGTGTTCATTTTCTTTGTTTAACACATTCTGATTTAACAATAATCAAACTTTAAATGATTGATTTTGTATCGTGTGTGTCCATTTTTTTTTAATACAAAAGAAATAAATTATTCAAGATAGATCGAGTTGTTATATATTTACATTTTCGCTCTCTCTTTGTCATCAAACACATCAAATTCTTATTCAAATTCTCATTTTTGTTATTGAACTTGAAAATCTTTTGGGATTTCAAATCGATTGGATGATCATATTGAGAAGACAGTAACTTTAAAATTTAATGAAATTGTGTTTTATTCTAGAATGAACGCAAAAGTCAAAACTTCCTTAAATAAAAATCTTCAATGTTCAAACGATACGAATTTTCATATATACCAGAACTTTACTAAATTGATTTCGAACTTTTTTTGAGTTCACGTTAAAACTTAGCCTCTTAAAGAATATTGCACAAGTATAGAGTGGAAGTTGCGAATTTTAGGGCTTTGTTTGTAGACGAATCGCAAGAATGAAGCACTATAAGTAGAAAACAATTTACACTTTGATCATGCAGAAAAGAAACTGAGAAACGTGTCAAGACTATGTAAAAAATAAAATACACAAGTATTTTTCGAATTGAATCAAGACGATCAATTTATACACATACATATGAGAGAAAAAACAAGTGTACGTGCCAGACTTACTTAATTTTGTCCCAAATTTCGGTACCATAATTACGAACTACAAGTAGCTCCAAAGCGTGATTAACGAAACCGTACTTTAAAAAAATGATGTGAAAGCAAAATAGAGTATTTCGGTTGAAAAGATAGAGAACGTTTTAAAGGAAAAATAGAGTTTCGCTCAATATTAAAGTAAAAGAGAAGAAAAAACTGATAAAACGTACCATTATTTTTTCTCGATGCCTGTTATTCGTCTTACTGTGTTTCGCTCGCTTTCTTTTTAAAGCGAAAAGATTTAAGATTTAAAAGTGATAGTTTTCGGCTGCAAGAGAGAATAGGGAGAATTTCGAAAATGAATGATTTCTTAGGATGATATTTTTAAACAAAACATACCTTTGAAAAAATCGAAAGCGATCATTCACAGCACTCTCTCTCTCTTTAGTTCGATACTTTAAGCATCACAAACTTTCATTTGCAGCGAGCAACGAATTAAAAGTGTATTTTGAAAACGCATATCACTTCCTTACGTGTTGAAAGCGATTGTGAATATAGTTTAGAGCATGTCTTTCGCTGCTACTCTTTTCTTCTGAAAGCGATCGATTTTCACATTGCTTTCTATGACAAGTGAAACCGCCTCATTCTTTAATCCTTAAATTTTCATTCTGCATTTTATCCTTTCTTTGCTTTAATTCTTTTGACATTTTTCTTCAATGAGATTAAGTAAAGTTATTTACTTCAATACTTTAATCAAAAGTATTTTCAGAATTAAAGTTTAATTAAATTTATCAAGTTGATAATTTAAATTAATTTTTAATGCTTGAGAAAGGATAAGCAGTTCAACAGGCTGTTAAATTTGGTGAAAAAGAAATTCAATTAATTTATTGAATCTATAAATAATAAAAATAATTTTGACTTTTACAAAGAAATTCAAACAAAAAGCGAAAATATAGAATAAAAAATCAGAAAATGTTGAAATAAGTTATTTGCCTCGAGGTGCACTTTTATCGCCAAAAATTTTTAATTGTTTCGCAAGCGACTTGCGAAGTTGGTTTCATGTGAAGTTTTTCAATTCGAAGATAATAATGTTCGATTTGAAATATATTAATAAAACTGATTGTATGAGTCTACAAAATAAATAAAATTAATAAATATTCCAAAAAAATTTTAAATTAACTTTATTTATTTATTTCAAAGGATAGCCAATTTAGTTAAAACTAATCTAACATTGGGTCCTTGTAAAAGATATGATTGAATCATTCGTCTTGTGAGAAGATGACATTTCTATCAGCTTTTTAAAATTTTTTAGTGTATCCAATTGTCGAACTTTAAGAGGGATCTGATTCCACATTTTAACTCCTTTGTAAAATATTGAATTTTGACAGTAATTATTAGGGTGGTAAAATTTTTGTGATCACAAAACTTTTAAACTAAGCAAAAATAGATTATACAACGTATAACATTAA
>NCKU01004692.1:0-11737 GCA_003675995.1 Dinothrombium tinctorium
TACTCTGTCTCGCTCTTTCTTCGCAGCGTCTTCTCTCTGTTTTCAAAGTAGAGTTTCGTTTTTTAATCGTAAACAAAGCGTGAACGACAGCGAAACTTTTTACTTTAAACTTCGTGCACCACATCACTTTGTGTTTGTATGGGTAAACAGAATACAAACGTGTTGTGCGTTTACGTGTTGTATGTAAACGCAGAATAGCGCAAGTGATGATCTCCGCTTTTTATTTTCATTGAAAACTTTGGAGCATCGAATATCGCAGCAAAGCGTAAAGCAAACCGCAAACATTGGGTTCTGTGCGTTGCTTGGAATAAACAACATTAAGAAAAGATGGTGCACTTCGCTTCTGTTCGCTCATCTCTCGTCAACATCGCACAGTAAACATAATCTATTTTGCAATGGAATCGTGGTCCTCCCTCTCGCTTCGCTCAAATCTACATTCAATCTTCCCTTTCCGTATTAATGTCACCCCGCAACTGAGGGTGTGAATAGAACTTTCCCAATATTTCGATCGTGTACTACGTACAACGCTCAGTACGCTTCTCCCTCTTCCGAATCTACGTTTTCGTTTACCGTTTTCTTCTCATTTCACCAAAGCAACCGAAACCTGTGAATATTGTGAGCGTACGTGTTCGCCGTAATATCGATACTATGTAACTGCAAAGCGAATGCTAAATACCGTTTTGTACTCGACGACGTGCGATAAAACCGAATTTTTCTACTCTTTTCTATGTTCTTATGTCGCTCGCAATACTCATCTGCGCTCTGCAACCGTCGCTTTCACTTTCGCTTCACGATTATCATTTTTCAGCGAACGCTGTGTTTTTTAACTCAAAACCCACAGTTTGATTTCTTCCTTTAAAAACGAAATCGCGAATGTTCGCTGTTTTTTATAAAAATTGATTTATTATAGTACACAGAAGCGGAGCAATTCTCGTAACATCCGAAATTCATTTCTTCGATTTCGATTTCTTCCGTTTCAGCGTCACCATAAAGCAGCAGATAACTTTAAAATGCAATTTAATAAATGACGTTTCGCTTTCCTCTACTTTTTTGAACAAAAAACGATGGCCGCCGTGCATTTTCGAATTCACCTTCGCAAATTTATCCTCTGGATTACTGTGATTCATTCGTTTGTCAAATACGCTCAAAGTAAGCTCATTTATACAACTGAATAAACTTTTTTGCAAACACTTTTATTAGGAAAAGAATTTTTGATTTCGATTTTGATATTCATATAAAGCTATTTCAAAGCCGTTGCAATAAGCTTGAAATTGAAATTTTTTAAAATTCAAATTCAAAATTCATTTCGCAAGCGGTGATAGAGTACGAGCTTCGCTGTTTATGATCGAAAAAGCTTGAAAATTTGAAAAGTTCGCTCCATCGTTTTTTATGTTTTTTTCGCGAAAGAATAAAAGCTAAAAAATGTATTTCATTTCTTTCGCTCTCTCCTCGAAATTGAATGCATTTTCAAACAGAAAATAAAAGCGAAGTGAAAAAAGCAAATTTAATTTTTTCATTTACAAGTATTATTTGTATTTTCACTATGATTTTGTTCGTCGCTGTATGTTTATTATTTTTTTCTTACCTTTTTATATCGACGTGCAAACTTTGAAAACGACTTGGACAAAAAAAATCTCGCCGTTTTGTTCTCGCTATTCACGTTTATTTGTTTGTTGTTTATTTTGCCTTTTGAATTTCATTTCAATAAATTAAAGTGAGCGAAAAATGTACGAAGCTTGAAACAAATTGAATTTAACATTGAACGCATAACAATTTTAGTCAATTTTTAAATTATGTGTAAATATGAATAATTATGCAGCATCAATTTCGATTCTATGCTATTTACTTTGCCAAAATTAATAGCAGTTTGCCATTCTTAAAAAATATTCCCATTTGGGAATTTTGGTGCGTTTAATTATTAAGGAAATAGCAGAATACACAAACATTAAAAACAGAGAATCGAAGCTAAAAATGGCAGCAGCAATGAAAAATTAATCTGCTCGAAAGAGAGGGCCATTACAAACACATAGTAGATGTATTTTATTATTCTTATTCTTATTTTGTCGAGCGACACAATCAATATAAATGATGCTACATTTCGCGAATTTCCTTTATCCATAAATAAGAATTTACGCCAGTTTTTATTATTTTTTGCCTCGCTCTACACTCGACGATTTCAGTGAACTCGAATGCTTTGCATTACTTTTCTCCTTCTTTGTTCAACTACTAAAGAAGTATTTTAGCGAGAAAAAATATATTAAATCGCAATTCAATTCAATGGCTAATAAATAATCACAATGCGCGCTCTGTTCGTCTCAACGATTGTTATTTTGATTACGCCGTTTTTCTTGCAATTTTTTTTTCTGAACCGAGATTAATCAATGTAAACACACCTTTCCAATTGCAATGCTCAGCCCTGTTAGATTAATGCTGCGTCTCAATTGTTTTCGCGATGAAAAAACTAGCGATCGCAGTAAAATTTAAATTTGCTTTCAAACGCCAAAAATTGCGATTAATTTTTATCTTTCGGACTTTAATTTATTTTTTAGCTTTCTGCTTCCAACTAAGCAGCGAAACTCTGCGCAAGATGCTTGCGAACTAAATCATTAGCTCATTTTCATTCGTGATCGCTCTTAAAAACCATCCAAAACGACAATTTCAAAAGCATTTCGAAAATAGAAATTTATTTTCGCTGCATAAGCTTAAGCTTTTAATGTGTGCGTGTGATTAAAGTTTTAAATGTGGAGATGAGAAATAGAGCACAAGTTGGTTGTTATGCGAGCAAAGTAAACACTGCCCGAGACCAATAATTTTTTGAATCAAGATAAATATTAAAACCTTATGCAAACATAATCATCATGCAAATTTATACATATTAGCTAGTTATGAATCGGCTGCGGGCAAAAATTGTCCCGAGGGCAGATGGCACTTAATTTGCATGCACAGTTCGCTCACTTTCGCGTCCGTTTTTTGAGAAGCTTTCACATTTTACAAAGATAGCGTTGGTCGTTGTCAATTGCAGGCGTAAATGTGCAGGAAATGAACAAAAGTATGTAGTGAATGTTCGCCCGAAGAGCGGCAATATAAGTTCACTCGCACTGTCTGACTCGCTCGCTTTGCTGCTCTAGTTGCGCGTTCGTATCGCGGCGATATTTTTCACGTTTCGCTCGCTAATGGCTCTCTAAAATGCTAAAATGCACTTGAAAATGTTTTTCTGTTTATAAGTAACACTTTCGCTCGAAGGCGCCGTGTTTACGAGCGATTAGTTGGTCATTGCGCCAACTCTTGAGTGTGCTTTAATTTTAAAAGCCGTAAGTGGTCACCAAATACACTTTGCTTAACTAGATAATATTCGAGACGACGATGCTTTGTTGCGGTCATTTATCATTTTAAGAGCGAACGACGAGAGTGAGAGAAGAGTGTTGCACTTGTATGTGATATTACACAATTTGGCCAATTGTCGAGGGATGAGACACAATAGCGGCAACAAGACTCGCTTGTTCTTTCTCTTTTTTGTTTTGCATCACTTTCACTTCCATTCACAAATTTATAAGTAATCTCTAAAATTTTTGTTAAACAATATTCTTTCGCCTCGACAGTCGCTTAAACGCAGCCAATTTTTCAGCCAGCGCTGCGTACCGAAATTAATGCGTTTTAGGGCACTGGCGGCATTCAGCGTTAGCATAGAGCGAAAGAATTGATTAATTATTTTTTGCTTTGACCGTAAATAAACCGCTCGTCCATTTGAAGCGTCTAACAGGAGCCATTAAATACGTTTCTAAATAAATAATAAAATCATTATGCGGAGAGAAAAAAAAGGAAAAAATAAATTAAATGCTCAAAAATGTTCGTTTTTAAAATTTAATCGATGCAACACTTTTTCTACCACTCCGCTCTAGTGCTTAAATCATTTAGCAGCTTCAAGTTTTTAATGCAAGAAAATTTAATTGAAATAATAAATCCGCGTGCGTCGAAAATGCGGGTCGGCACGGTTCATCGGCACGAAAAACCGAATTGCCAGCGTTTCACTCTATACCATATTATGCCTTTCTATAACATATTACAATTTGTATTTTATACAGATCGAAATGTTTTCCGCATTTCGACCTGAGTTTTCGCGTTTGTCAAATCCATGACAGAGGCGTGTTAAAATCGTCTCTCTTTCCTGCCTCATCTGATTCGAGAAATTTCGCGATCCTGTTTACTTTGGGGGTAAAAAATGGATGAAATCAAATATTCAACCATCTGAATTCGACGACAGATACGAGGCAAGCAAAGAAGGATGTTTAGAAGCTTGAGCGCTAAAAATGGAATTTTTAAGTGAATCGCTAATTTTTTCGCTCGTGGTTACTGAATACACTGTATTAACGTATATAGCGATTTCTCCGAGTTTACAAGAAAAGGTTTTTTAAAAATTTCTTTTTTAAAATTTATTTTCTTTCGATATTCAATTCAGTACCACTTGTCGTTTGTCGCCCGCCAAATTGAAGTGTTTACTTTACGATAAAACCGCACGTTTAAACGTACGCATATTAAATTTCAAGCAAATAAGAATATGGTAATGCGGTAAAAAGCGAATTGCGTTTCTGCAACTTTTGCCAATACACATTTCGGCTAATAAAATATTTACAAACGGCGAGAAGAAGAGAAGCGAAGCGAGCGAACACGGTGTATGTTATTTTTTTCGGGCGTACAGATCGGATTTTGTGAGTAACGACGAGCGAGCGAAAAGTTCGCTGCCACACATAAAAGCATATTCAGAACAGTGAATAAAGGCTCAAGGCGTTAGAAAATAAAACGGTTCGACTCCGCGTTTGACTTGCACAAATAAATTAAACATATCGCTTCGGGATTGAATAATATACGCACACAATCTACATAACGCTTTGCGATGTAGCTTATTTGCGCTCGCAACAGATTAACTTTATGCAAGCGTTTGATTACGTTAGATGGAAATATGCATATATTTATGATTAGCGAATCGAAATTGCGCGCATATTTCGCGAGTCAAATTGGTCACCGAATTCATCAGCGGCGGAGAATGAGCGAGTTACGGCGTGTGCGTTTATTTGTATCACTTTGACGAGTGATAACAGTTTTATTCGCTATATTTTGATCGTAAAACGGGAAAACAGATCGTCGGCTCGCTCAGATGTGCACCCGCGTTTAATTTATAGTTTCCGTCAATCGAGCGCGCGAGACGTTAAAACTGACGCTTGCCACGTGCGCACGTGCAAGCGTGTACACAGCGCGCTGATTGATGTGTGCGAATGTGAACGAACGTTTGACTGATGAAGTTTGGAGTGAGAAATGTGGAAAAAATGTTTTCTAATTTAGAGCGAAAAAACTGATCATTATTTTGAAAAACACTTTTGACGTTTTGTCGATATGCTGTCTCTAAATTTAGGCGCTATTTCTTGCATTATCTTAGCAAAACATAGAGACGAGAAAAGTGAGCGAAACAAAAGCGAATGTTGAATATTGTGTTTCGCAGCGAACGTTATCTTCGCGAGACGCACACACGCATTTTGCATCGAATAAGATACGGTCGCCGAGTTTACGGAGAATTGAGTGTTTCGAATTACCCGAGAAGTCACAGCGTATTTAGAGACCATATGGCAGAAGTGAGGCCTGTGCACACAGTTTAATATGCGTGATCTCGGCGTTTTATCATCGCCTTCCACAAGCTGCACGAAGAATTCGACTTTTTTCTTCTTTTCGCTCGTTTGCAATCCGCAAGTTTTCTTGCCATTGTCTCCTTCTCTTCGCCGTACGCTTTTCGTCGCGCGCTTTAATCGATTCGCGAGCGCATTGTTCGCTGATTTTTCATAATTCTAATCTATCGAAAACAGATGAGAACACAAACCAAATCCGCTTTCAATCTTATTCCTCCCATGATTACAAGTGTTTTCAAATGTTCTAAACTCACTCGCATATCGCACTCGTGTTGAAGTAAAGTACGAGTTTAATTCAATTCAAGTGTAATACACATCGGTTTTGCGTTTCGCAATCACGAACGAGAAATATGTAAATGCATCTCGTTGTAAACTGCGTTTCGAGTATCACTTCTGTTTCGCCTGTGTTTCTATGCACAGCGAGATGAGTTTCGGCACATTTCATTCATCGACGCACGAAAAATGGCTGTTTCACGACTTTTTTGCATCGACAGAAACGAATTTTCGCCAACTATGGCAAGTGAAACACTTGGAAACGATGAAAATTTAAATTTTTCGCCACTGCTCTGCGCTATTCAAATTTTTTCGCTTCTCATTGAATTGAATTCTTCGGAAGAAAAATTGTTCGCGAAAAAAGTGAGCGCATTAAAGAAATTGTGCGAGGAAGTAAGTAAAATGTTCTGAACATAAAGGCGGTTCGCACAAAGTGTAATTAAAAAATTCTTTTAATTGAGGCGAAATGCAAATTAGTTGCAAATGCGATTACTGTGCGATCGCTTTTTGCGCTCTCTATCTCGCGCTGTTACATAATCTTTGAGAAAATTTACGATCGGGTTCATTACGAAACGCCGCTTTGGTTGAGCTGAAAAAGTTTGAAAATTATTTTGCTGTTAAGAGTGAGCAAAAAGAAAACGTAAACGCCGGAGTTTTGATGAGAAGCGACATTAAAGCTGGAGGAAGAGAGGAAACAATTTGCGGCGAAAGCTAAGAAGAGCATAGGCCATAAATGCTAAGAAAAGAAGGCGCTGCGTTCTTCGCGAAAACAATGCGCCTTACTGTTATACATATTGCACAAAGCGCACGGCCACGTTTTCGTCTTTTGTTTTTCTTCTCATCTCATCTCTCCTCTCTTCTCCCGCTCTTCGCCAGAAAACACGTCCTCTTCTTCATTAAACCCTCAGGAATGGTTTCAAAGCCGATGCGCCGTTTTTACGAGAGTTCGGGGTGCGTTCAGTTATGTTCTTGTGTACGATATAATCTAATGATGCCAGCTTTCAATATTCAGCCTCACTTCTCTTCACTTCTCGTTTTATCTAAAGCTGCTTTTTAGTTAATAAATCTCTAAAAAGCGTTTCGTCTCTATCTCACTTTTCCGTCGCGCTATCTCTCGCTCTCTCTTTCTGCGTCTGGCTCGCCACAATATGCTCGATGCATATATACGATCGCCATTATCAGCTAGTGGTAATAAGATGAAAAACTCTGAGTAAGATATTACGACCTCACGTTTTTCACTTCGAACTAAGAGCTAATTTTCGCCCGTTACACAACACACACACACATACAAACTTGGAGCACGTTGAATCGCCGCACGTACAAGAAGAAAAGAAGGATAAAGTGATTGCATTCGCATCATCCATCAGCCAAGTGAAAAAACAACACAAAACAAAAACCGACTGATTGCCGCTTCAATGCAAAAATTTTCATTTATTTTTGCCGCTCTGCTCTCCACTTTTTCGCTCGAAAACTTCGCAAATGTGGTAAATAATAAAGAAAATATTTGAGTGATTTACGGAATCGAGAAGCAGAGATGCAAGTTCGCTTACACGAGCAGAACGGTTATTATGCAAGCTCTATGTGCGATCTATTTATTTTTGGTATGCAACATAAATACTCGAAGATGGAGTGAGAACGAGTGAGAAGCAGCGAGAGAAGCGAAAGCGCGGAAAGCAATGCTCGAAATTGAAGCGCAAATAGCGCGTAAATTTTCAATTCTGATGGCGTTTAGTTAAATATAATCGAGAGAGAAAAACTTGCACAAGTGTATATAAGTGGAGACTTCATTCTTCGCGAACTCTTTTCGTCTAGCTGCTGCTTTTATTTCGCCAAACTTTTTCAATGAGAGCCTTTCAAAACCTAAAGATTGAGTTCTTCGCCGCTTCTCTTTTTCAACGTGTGGTGGATTCGAGCGCACACTGTAAATTAAAGATAATCGGCGACAAAAGTGAAATAAGTTTTATTTTTAAACGCACCGACTGCTGGATGATAGAAGAAAAAATTGTATGGTTTCAAGCAATGGTTTCTTTGCGACGATTATGCATTGAAGCGTTTCGCCGAAAGCTGATCGAAGTATGCGTACAGCGAGACAGCGAGCGAGTAAAAGCGACGCGGCATTTATCGGTATTTTATTTTTTCGATAGGTCGAAAATTACTTTAATTGCAGGATATTATCTGCCAAACTTATTCTTGGCTATTTTCATAAATGCTGGCTGTTCGCAATTTTAAAGGTGTGTTTTGTACGTTGCTCAGCTCAATCATCATTTTACCTGTATTTAGCGACTTCATTTTCGTGGCCTTTCTTCTTCTTCTTCTTCGTGCTCATCTTCTGCTTATTTCTCTGCTTTACGCTCGCTACGCAATAAGCATAATAAAACATTTGCTAATTAGGGTCACAATGATTGCCGCGAAATTAAAGCAAGCAAAAAGCGCTTTACGCCACACACATTAAATTTAAGCTCTTTAAATCATCTTCATCTTCTCCGTAATCTGTCCTCTGCTTTTGTTGCTTCTTTTTGTTTCGTTTCGAGCAAAAATTATGCAAAAGTGTAGCCCCGAAGCGGCGAATCTCTGCTTTTGACATGGTGCATTCTGCAATTTCGTTTCTTTTCTTCCATTCATTTCGAATGATTGAAAACGACAAAGCTAAACGTTTTTGAAACGAAAAAATGAACGCGTCTCGAGTTTTTTCAATCGCTTCGTTTTTGCTTTCAACGTTATTTTCCAAAGTTTAATTGCGTACTCATTGTTATTCGCATGTTATGTTCAATTATAATTAACCCCGCATTAATCAAACGCAAAAACATTCGCATTTCGTTCTCTAATTACTTTGATTACAATTTCGCGAGCATTTCAATCATTAATTTAATTCATTTTCATTTTCCGCCTAAAAATTTTGTATTTAAAAAAACGCACAATTCAAAAAGTCAAGTGCAGCATTTCTTCATTTATTCAATTCATTTTGTTTACGGAGTAGATTAAAAAGTTTCATTTAGACGGAGTCGAATTATTCTCAAATTTCAAAGATTTTTCAAAATTATCAATAACCGAATACGAACACCGAGAAACTTTTTTTAAATTTTGAAGCAGTTTTTTTCTTCGAATTATATCTTTGTTTCGATCAATTTTTTCATCTCTAAACATGCGAAAAAAATGTTTCAGGTAACTTCAAGCTTTTGCAAGTTTCTTCTTCTCTCTTCGCTGCGAAATTTATTGCAATTTACTATTTCTGTATAAAAATTGAAGATTTACTAAGCGATAGGCGCGTTTTTTGTAATATTTCGTTTTACCTGTTTAACAAAAAACAACTTTTAGTAATTACAGCTAAATACTACTTTTCGAGAATGTAAAGTGTAATTTGGCGATTTTTTGTTCTGAATTAAATGAAATGAGATGCAAAATCGACAGCAGTAATATTTTACTTTAACCGAAAAAATATTAAAATATTTACTTTGAAGGAAACAGATTATTAAAATATGAAAAATTAATCGAGTAAACAGCGAGCAGCAATTTCTCAACAGTTTAAAGCTTAGCCGAGAAAAAAAGGTGACCGTTTTACAGTCGAAAAACAAAATTTGGGTGTTTACGTCGAACTGCGAGCGCACAGTGAACCTTCCTGTGGTTTTCACTACTTGACCAAAATAGTGGACAAACCCTACTGCTATAAAGCAGCGATCATTGTTTCTGGGTGTTGGCCGACCCAAAAAAGTGCGGGCAACTAATAATCGCTACCGGTTCTTAGCTTTTATTCGCCTCTCTTATTCTCTGCCGGCCAAAAGCGTTTCTCTTTCGCTCGTGTTCATCCATTAAAGAAATTGCGCATATTGTTTGGCAAGTGAAGAGATTTATCTCTCTGGCGAATCAATTTCTCAAGCTCGAGCGAAAAAACGTTGGTTGCCGCAAAGTCCGACATTTCTAAATCTAAATTAAATGAAAGTTTCATTCATTAATTAACGCTAAACAGATATTCGATAAGAAAAGAGAAATTACATTGTAACACAATCACAGTACTGTTCGTACGCAGTGTAATTATGCAATGAGCGAGATTAAGAAGTTTGACGATACTTTCCACTTTCGACTTATAAACTAATGAAAAAAATAGTGAGCACCGTACGGAGAAGTAAAAGCAAATGAATGTCTCGAACTTTGCAGCAAAATAAGAGAATAGTTGTGTTCGTTTCTTCTTCTGTCTGAACTCACATCAGTTTTGATCTCACTTTTGGATCTTTTTCTTGTGAGACACATTGCGTAAAAAGGAGAGAAAAGAGCGAAAACAAACGCGTAATGTTTATTATTGTTACGCGCAATTAGCGCAAATGAACGCTTCGCGATGTGCCATTTCAAGCTTAAAACGTAGAATAGCTTAATCTAGGTCCGAGAGTAAAACCGCATTTTGCAGATTGAGTTTGATAATGTTCCACTCTTACACTGCCATCATTAGCTTGCTACCTTTGTGAGAAAATGAGAGGAGCGCAGCTAAGAGACAGAAAATGACAATTAATTTCTCGCTGCTTTCGTGCTGTAGTGTTCAGTTTATTAGCCTCGGTAAGTCACTTCGGCCGTAATTTGATGTAGACGCCGTTGACGTGTTTGAATGAATTAAAAAACAATATGCGAGTGAAGCAAGAAAGTAAGTGAAATCCATAGTTCAATGCTCCCTCATTCCCCTCTTAATGTGTGTGTTTAGCATTTAAGAATGAACTACTTTTAGGTGCGTTGTTTCCGTTTTTTGCGCAAGTAAACGTGTACACCGAAAACAAACTCATCCACGGCTATTGATCGTCGCACTCGAGTTTAAGAAACTGACCATTTGTCTCGGACGATTTGAAATTACGCTTTATCTCATGTTGTCGTTGTTAGCTGTTGTTATGGTTGTAACAAGTACGCTGTTACAACTCATTTGAGCAGCGAAATAGCGTAGAGTAAATAGAGAAAACTTTTTCGGCCAACACTTTACTTTCTTAACAAATGTCCAAAAACATTCCGCACTTATTTGTACTTTGAATCGTTAACAATTTGGTGCCTGGCGGTAAACGCGATTGAATATGTTTCGCCAGTTCTTCAAGCACCATTACTTTTGCTAAATACCTGTTGGTTGTAAAACGCGAAAAAAGAAACACAAAAGTCGCCGATTGAGAAAGGAACGGTGAGCGAATGAGTGCTTCGATGTATGCGATCGCTTCGCTTCGATCCCAGTGGCAAAGCGGACAGATGTGAGGCTGGGACAAAGCGATTTTCAGGGTGCGTTTGTGCCGCACAAGAAATATAAGCTCAACAGGGGCACAGTCGGCAACAAATGCACATTAACGCGGTGAGGCTGCAGCTCCCAGAGCCAAACCTTCCTCTCGTCGTCCGCGCTTACCGCGAAGGGAGAACGAAAGAACGCGCGATGCTTGCGGACGCTTTTATGCAACATGTTTGCCATCGCACAATGATTTAAATGGTGCAGCAACAAAAGCAGCTTTTTCTCGTCATCTCAGCCGAAAATATCTAATCGCTAAGAATCGTTGTCGACTATCAATTCAAACGCGAACACAAACGCTTTATTATGCGATGCTTTCAATGAAAATGCAAAAGAACCAAATTTTCTTCGCTTTATACATCCAAATATGACTTTTTATTCGCAATTTCCTTTTTACATTTTTCTGAAAATGAAAAATCGCATTTAAACGTTTAAAGAGCACCGTCTCCGATTTTATTCACGATGTTGTCTATGCGCTCTCAGTCGCAGTCAGTTGTGTTCTCTGGGTGATGCATAAAAAATTTTTGAATCGAAAAATGCGCGTTGT